>JAOEHI010050895.1:0-19859 GCA_025447815.1 Percopsis transmontana | reverse complement strand
TATGTATCTGTATGTGTATATATGTATCTGTATGTGTATATATGTATGTATATATATGTGTGTGTGTATATACTGTATATGTGAGAGTCGCCAGGATGCTTCTTAGGGTTTGGTACCTAAAACAAACTAAAATCCATAACTATAAATCCATATGATATTGATGATGACAAACATCTTGATAACGATTGACACCCCTAGAGCGGGTTGAGGATTTCCATCTCGCCCAAGGATATGCTACCTTCAGGTAGGCTCATGATGGCGCATAGACTTTTATTGAACAGACACAAAGGGGAGGATTAGTTCGAACTCTGATCAAGGCCAGAGGCTCCTGTAGACTAGCTTGGACTGTGTGAACCAATAATCAAAGCACGACAGCTTAATGCATACAGCTCCCTTCAGGGCCGTCCCAGCTGAATTACACTTGGACCCCCGCGGCTACATATCAGGGCATGGGAACAGACCGCCATATAGAGAATGCACATCACATCACACCACACCACAGGAACACAGCAAGGTCTACAGCAAGGCTGGCGCCGAAATGTAGAAATAAAGACGACAATCAAAAATAGTAGCAAAGCGCAGCCATCATAATTTACCAAGGTCAAAACTATTTGTCAGAAAGATGACTTTTAGAAAAGTTAGAGAGGGTGGGTGAGACCGCCTGCCTACGGTACGGTAGGGACCGGAGAGACCGACAGTCATTACCGTGGATTGATTTGATGTCAGCCTTTAACAGATGATGTCACACATGAAATTGTCTTACCTGACGTGTCCCACATATTCAGCTCAATCCTCTGCTTGTCTATTTCAAAACTGGCCGTGTAGTTTTCAAAGACAGTAGGCACATAATTCTGAAATGGGAATAGAAAATGTTTTTTAGTTAAAGGGCAGATAATGACATTGCCTTTTCGCTTAGATTAATTTACAGGTACTCAGGTATTTTACAGGTATCATTTTCATTTATCATCTGTCGTCATTTGTCTTCTTTAAAATGTCTCACCCGTGGCAAGGGAAACATAACAACACTGCATTCCCTATGAGTGCCAAAGTTACGCAGCCCAGTACTAATAAATCTAATAAAAAATATTGTTAGGCACTTTTCTGACATTTACAAAATCTTATGACCTCAGCAGATATAAACTGAACCTTTTCTTTAGCACTAGGACCAGTCTTTGACGGGACACCTACCTCTGGATAGCAGTCCTTCGCAAAAACGTGCAACAACGCCGTTTTACCACACTGTGTATCCCCGACCACCACAATCTTACAGCGGCTGCCCTGGCTGTCCATTGTGGTCCGTCAGAATTTTGTGTTGACGCGGAGACAGGTTGTACACACCATCCGATCAGAGATAATGCAGTAAGGCTAAACGCAAATACGTGCGCTGGGTTGTGCGCTTTCAGCCAGTGTCCTATTCCAGTGTCCAGTGAGTAGTGCGCGCTACCGTCCGTTCCCACGGTCACAGAACCCTGCGAGTGACTGACTGATTACAACACAGCAGCACGCGGATGCCTCCCTAGAAACTCTGGTACTTTTGTGGCCACGCCCTCTCAATATTCACGTCCAACAAGACTGTGAGCTCACTCTCGTTTAGAGCCTGTTTCCATTGTTACCAGCGTATATGCTCCACTGTGTAATTTGTTTTGGATGGTTTGGTTTAATTTCCCGTATACTGTACGACCCCCCCCCCCCCCCACCCACACCCCCTTCCCCATTCGTTTAATTAGTTATGACTGGCCCCAATGTTTCAGTAATTTAGAGAGAGATAAAGAGATAAAGGACAACGTGGTAGTTCGTCATTATATAATTGGATCAGTAGTTTATATGCATAAGTGAATTAACCTTCAGCTTCAACGCCTATAAGATTATCTAAGTAAAACTTATAACGCCTTAAGTGATCTAATAAATTAGAATTGTATAGTATGTGCTTCTTGTTTTAATTCACATTACAAAGTGCCCATTTAGATAGACATTGGACATTTGGATGCTGTATATCTGTGCGTTTTTAATGCGATAAATGCGTTGCACTTTGACAGTTTGGACCATCAAAACACGTTTGATGTTATTTTCCATTCTTGTGAATGAGAACGTTCGAAATTGGCGTCACTGCTTGTTTGCCAATGCCAATTTACATGTAATCTTTCCTACAAACCGCTACTGCCTCCTTGTGGCTGAAACTGATTTGCTGAGTATAAGAACGAAAACAAAAAAACGGGAAATGAGTGGGGCTTTTTTCAGACTGCGTCGGAAGTTAACCGTTTGTTCCAGTAAATAATGTCATACAAGGCATGACAACATTTTGGGTAAACGTTGGGCACCTTATGGTATTCTTTGACATGATGAGTAGGCTATTCAGTATAATTGATTAGCACCATGACTACATATCCTCCTTGCATGGTATAAATAATGGATGTTGCAATAATAATAAAGTTACAAATCAGTCTCAGCTTGATAGAGAAATTGGTCGTATAGTAAAGGTACAATCCTCAATTAAGTTATACTGTAGCACTGCCAGAAATCATATTATTTTTCCCCAGGTCACTATTTATTTAATATTATCATTTGTTATTCTCTTATTATTCAGCAGGTGGTGCCAAGGCTATATTGCAACATTTAGCTCATGAATATTCAGCTGTGTAAAAGTTGACCCTAAAATCATTTGAATTACAATCCATTTAAAAGGTATATCATATGGTTTGCATTCATTAGGTCTCTTTTAACTTTTTATTTAAAAGCGGTTGGCTCTGTAGAAAGTATCAGTTAGATAGCCATGCAGCATTACATTTTTTTAACATTTTAATAAAGACATAAATACATGAAAGAAATATGTTAAGAAAATAGCCAAACCATTTTACCAGCTTGTGGATATTATGTAGTCAGACAAATGTTCTTGGCCAGTGGCCAACATTTACATTTACAGTGGCCAGTGGCTAACATAAAAAAAATCTGTTTTAGACCTGGATCCAAACCATATGGAATTTCACGAAATTTGTGAAAGAAATAAAAGAGAAGTTCTTTGGATTCTAAGGGGTCAAAGGGAGTGCATGTACTGTAACCCCTGGGAGTGATAACAGTCAATTAACCAGATGTTAGTAGGTCTACTCCTCAATTTTAAATTCCATGAGTATCAACACTCAATCAGTTCAATTATACACACACAAAAAAGGAACTGTGGCTGCAGCTCATACTAGTCATTTATAGGTTATCCGTTGTGCATAGCAGAAAATCTAGGAAGGGTGTTCGTACATATAACGCGAGAAAATGTTAATTTCACAGGAAACTGTGTGATTCAGCTCAGAGTTTTGACATCACGTTTGTACATCGCAAGTGATTAAAAAATACAGGGGCTTTTGACACGTGAAGTCCACATCATTGGCATATAGGCTACAGTAGGCCTACTGTAGCGCTAGCCAATTGCAAGTAGCTGGAGAACCAACGTCACTGACTGGCGTTGCTGCAAACAGGTGACATCACTTAGTAGACTACACCGCAATGTAGAGCAAGTGGATGCGGCGTGGAGGCTCGCCACGAGATGGTCATAACACACATTGGGACCATCAAACTCATATCCACAGCTGCTGCGCTGTGGAACCAGATGTCTACACTCTATATAATCTACAATATCTGTGGCAGTATCTGTGGCATGCTATAGGTAACCCTTTATGAAGTCAAATTAACTGCATTTCATCAAATGAAAGAAGGAATTAATTATCTTATCTAATGGTTCAGTTGTGTTACCTTACCTCACCTCACCTTCTCTCTATTTAGACAACCATGTAGGCTATGTAATTACATATTTAACAATGGAAATTAATTTGTGTGTAGGAAAACAAATGATTACAGATAATTACAGCTCACTCTGGGTGCACTTTGTGCCGTGTTGTTGAAGATGTGTATTAAATGTCTGTGCCAGAAGACAGTTTACCCTCTTTCTTTGAGCGCTAGTGTCAGATGTACATTCTACTTCCATGTTCCAGTATGAACAACAGGTAGTGTGTGTGTTTGTAGTGAAACGTTTGATCCTCCGAGGCATCATCTCCCTGCAGATGCACGCTATTTACCTCGCGGACTGGTCTGTGCCTCAGCACCTTATGTAGGCCAAATTACATAACTGTTCAATGTTGCACTTCCGTGGCCTACTTAGACAATAGGAGAACTACATGTAGTGGGCTATACAGTTAAGGGGCCCTATAGTAAGTAGGCCTATTGCCAATAGGCTACTTTTTTGCTTATTTCGGGATATGTGGCGGTTATCGGGCGCAACGGGCGGCGCAGCTGTAAAAGGATTGGAGAATAAATGATCAGTAGGAGTGGTGGGGGCTGTCTTCAATTATGGCCAATCAAATCAGCTTCTCTCATTTCCTTTAACAGCTCGATCTCTGTCCCGGCGAACTGCCGATTTCGTCTCAATAGACGGCGAAAGTCCAGCACCGGCAGAAAAGCTTCTCCCGGAGGAAACTGTCAAAACTGATGTCCTTGTTTTGGAGGTGAACAGTCACCAAGTGCGTTAATGTGGCACCTCATTCCATGAGTAAAACAAAATTGATTTCATGTCTCTAGGCCTTACGGATGCCGAGCTATTACAATGTAAAATTTCAGATGTTGGCTGTCCCTAAATAGCCTCTGTAGGCATACTATTCGCTACGGGGACGAGAGCCACTGCAATCCGCTTTCGGCAGGCGAATGTCTGTTGAATATCCAATATCTTAATATCTATCTTAACCTCGGTCTAATAAACCACCATGTTTAAACCATACACGTGCATATATTTTGTTTTGTGATTAAAAAGGTTCAGGACAGTAGTCATTAGTTAAATTATTCACAAAATAGGCCAACATAACATACAAAGCCTTTGCCTAAAGCCCAGAAACTATACTACACAACGCCTGCGTCTGCGCTGAGACGTGGTCTGACCAGGCGGAGACTCTAGCACAATTTTTTGGATTTATTTGACACCAAAGTATCACTGCGCCGCCTGATTTTGAATGTCACACCCTCTACTGTGCCCCCACGCCCATTTCGGCTCAAGCGACGTCATGGCGCGTCGGGAAATTAGCAAACGTAGGCCCTGCTCCCTAGGTGTCAACAACATGACTTTGAATTATGGGGCAAGAGTAATATCATATATCCTGTGTATTGGTAAATGCGCTACATATAAGTAATTTATATAAAGCCATCTTTGTGATGGCGCTGGCTCAGTTAAGATTTTTCCAGCCCTTCCAACAGTGAAACTAAATGAGCAAATTAAGGCTGAGCTGCCACTCTCCTTTCCAGACTCCAGGTTAGGGAGTCCAAAAGCCCCTCTTCCGGGCTGGTGGCACATTATCATACTGGCGACTCGCATGTCAGGACTAAAAAAGAGAGGAACCATTCTGCAAAAACCCACAGACTACTGATGTGCTCTCAGTGCGGTCCGTGGCTCGTAACGTTATGTCTGTGTCGAAGCTGACGGTCAATAAAGGCTGGCGCGGTACAGCATTAAGCCCCAGAGGGGTATCGATTGGTGTTGGTGGGGGGTGATGGCTGACTGTCATTGCTGACTCGACGGTGCTGAGTAGCACTTTGCGGCCACAAGGTGTCTCACCACCACACTTGTTGTGGTCACACCTCTCTGAATAGACACATGCTGATAGTGATTCATTGTCAGCTCATGCCTCTGTGCTCCACATGCTCAATGCACATGTAGGCGATTGTGTGAGAGTGTGGAGGATGCTATTAGGTGGCACATACCAAACACTGGAGCCACTGTGGTTTTTATAATAGGGGAACCACTGTTGTGTGTTTTTGCTCCAGGCCACAAAGAATGCTTATTTTTTACTTGTTGACAACCCATCAACTTATTTTCTTAGTGTTTCGGGGTAATAATAAACCCTCTGAATGGTTATTTCCCATGCGGTTTAACATTAAATGCTAGATTTTTATGATAAAATATTAACATTTAATTGTTGTTGGTATTGGCATTAATTTATACAAGCCCCAGTGAAACCAATAGCATAACATCATACCCCATTGGCTTGACTTATACAACTGGTATTTGTAGCACTTCCTGTTATTTCCCGCCAGTGTACCTACCCGTACACTGGTGGGAAATAACAGGAAGTGCTACCAAGGGGAGAATGTGGCACAATGTGAACGGGCCTCATAACAATTTGCATAAATCTATGTACATTGAGTGCAGAACAAGAGTATTAAGGAGCAGATAAGGTCAGGCAGCCTGCTCATGGATGCTTACAGGTGGCCCGGGTATGTCAGGGACCGAACTCATGACCTTTCAGATGGGAGTCGGCCACCGTAGACGTTTGGCTACCCTGCCTTGGCTGTCGTTCCCGTAGTTCTGACTCCACTGCACTGCACTGAAGCTGAAGCTGAAGAATAGGCCCCAGGCCATGGCATTTAAATATACACCATTTATTTATTTGAATGTCATGTCAAGACCATGATCATATTTCATGATCTGCCTGCATGCACTGGGAAGTTTAAACAATGAGTTAAAAATTCCGAAAAATTATGCTGTTAAATAGCCATATAAAGAGACCTTTTCTCTGCACAAGCACAGCATGCCTCGCTGTTAGAGCAACAAACAAACGGCAATCAAAATGCAAAAAATAATCATTAAATAAATATCCATCCATTAATTGGATCAATATGTTCAAGGCTTTTATTTCCAACAATGCCAATACAAATAATGCTTGCATTTGGAATTTAATCTAGTTAACAGTCTTTCAGAGTGGCTGCTTTTGCAAATAACTCCCAAAATTTGGCATGGGCCTAGCATAGCCCCAAATCTCATTACACCCAATCACAGTGCAATCCTACCCTTTAAGAATCCGCTCCGGGTTTCACAGCGCGCACACACGCTTTGTGAGCGCGCAGCGTTGACAGCCACTGGCCACTGAAGTCGTCGCAAGGCAGCCTGCTCTGTCATTAGGCGAAACACACTGTCTCGGCTCCGCGTCTCCGTGCAAGACTGGTGAAGCAGCTCTCCGCACTTAAAATAACCACTTTTCATTTGCAAATAAAAGGCAATAAAGGCACAAGACGACTTTTCACTTCTCCCTGTAGAGCCGCTAACACTCAAGTCTGCAAAGATGTCTGGAGAAGACGCACCTGCCCAGCAGCAGAACGCCGTGGAGCAGAAACAGGAGACCAAGCCCAGCGAGGAACCCAAAACCGAGTCCAAGCCTGACTCCCCGCCTGCCGAGGCCGCGGCAGCAGCTCCGGCTACCGCCGCCGCCACCGCCGCCGCCGAGAAGACCCCCGAGGAGGAGACGTTCACATACCGCTCGCTGGTGCTCACTGGGTATGGGGGCTACGATAAAGTCAAGCTGCAGGTGAAGAAGGGAAAGCCGGCGCTCAAAGCCGGCGAGATCATGGTTCGGGTCAAGGCGTGCGGGCTCAACTTTGCCGACCTGCTCGCCCGACAGGGGCTGTACGACCGGCTGCCCTCCCCGCCGGTCACGCCAGGGATGGAGTGCTCTGGGGTGGTCGAGGCTGTCGGGGAAGAAGTCACGGATAGAAAAGTAAGGTTGATCAGTTTTGCTACTGCTCCTTTTATCACTACAGATCTGAGCCACAAAAAGCCACATTTGTGTTTCTTAACCTGGTTTAATCTGGTTTCATTGTGCAGTTTGTAAAGTTCCAGGCTTCATTTTTCTCGCTGTTGCGTCGCTACAGCTGGATATGGGCGTGTCACCTGAGCAGGCATAATGTGGTGATGGCAGACCGCTGCTCATCCCATTGTTAGGAAGCCTATAGGCTAAATTAGCATTTAATGAACGTTTTAAACCTGGAACCTTTAAGATCTCAAATTTGGTAGCAAAAATACATTTTCCTTTCGATATTGGCCTAGGCCTAGTGTGTTTGGAAATGGATCCAATCCAACTGACGCGTAAAACAGAAAGAGAGAGTGCCCTATTTGCTCTCACGCGGTCGTAGCTACACCCACACATCTTTTGTGCCTTCCAAAGTGTTACATTTGGCACTGGCTCGAGTTCAATGAAGCCGGCGACAGCGCCCCTGATCAGCCTGTTATCAAAATGCGGACCAGATTGACAGCAGCCCCAAGTTGGGCGCCGTGCCAGGCACCCCGCTGACAGGGGCGTATAGCGCGTTCATATATCATGGGAAACGTTAAAAAGTATGAAAGAGAGGTGTCGACTGCCGATATATGCATATGTATTGGGTAGCCTATTGTGTAACCATATAGGCTAACACACGCTATTTCGCTTTTATGGGATCGGCGACTGTCACCGATGCCTTTGTTATCCAGAGCGACGCTGGCTGGCGCACGCATGCACGCACAGATCGGAAAGGGCGAGGCGAGACAGGAGCGTTGTGAGAAATGTAATCACCGGCGCTCTTTGTCAGGAGATATTGCTTTGTGCTCAGGGAATATTTACCCTACCCCTGATCGATATGTAATGCTTTCAGGCCAGGTCTTCGCTCAGATAATATACAGCCAAAAACAATTGTAATTAATTGAAGTAAATTAAACTCAAAGAAATCAAAGAGCATTATTTTTAGACTGATTCAAGGATGCTTATTTCGGCTAAGACGTGACATGACAATTTAGATGATTGACGCGATATAAGGGCGATCTCTAGAAAGCACAGGGCTATGATGAGTCATGTTAACTCTGGTATCACCACGGCAACGCCTTCGCAATGCAATTAGACCGCTGACCTGTAGGCTGATGTTAAAGGCTTTCGGCGGAGGGTGACAAACACAATAGTCGTATAGGACAAAACACCATCCCGACACATTTATCTCAACCCAACCACTATTATTACCAATGACTAACTCCTCAGTGATTCTAAAAAGTCATGGCAACGTCGAATCGGCGTATTATGGGAGTGGCCTGCAGTAGGTGCTAGTATAGAGCCGCTGGATCTGATATGAATCATGTCTGCAGAGCAATGGGGATGATGCTTGTCCAAGATGGTGCAATAACTCTGACACATCATAAAAGGCTATGACTGCATAGTCATATTAAATACTTTATAGCTGCTTTTCACTGTCAGTCACATAGAGCCTAGATTGGATTTAAAGGTCACACGCACACATAGACTTATGGACAAATACAAACAGAGAGAGAGAGAGAGAGAGAGAGAGAGAGAGAGAGAGAGAGAGAGAGAGAGAGAGAGAGACCCTGTTATCACAGGCCTGGCACCTCTTTGTCTCTAAAGCCCCCTACTGAATTAAGAGCCAGTCTCCCTAATTGATAGATCTTTTAAATCTTAGCTTTTGGCAGTCAGCGAAGTCAGAGAGACAAAACATTTTTTGAAGCCTCAATGACTGCAGCTCTGTCTGAATATACAGTGTCTCCCTCTCTCTCTCTCTCGCTCTCTCTCTCTCGTATGCATCTAGCGCTCAGTCCCAAATGGGTGTGTCTAACAGTTGACATAATGGGATTAATCTGATCATAAAATAGGTTACAAACCAGTATTTTGGTTGTATTTTAAATGGTTGTGGTAGTGTGAGATTTTACATAACAGATTTAGAGGAATTCTATTAGTGACCTCACCCGAAATGAACTCGGTGGAGCTCTGAGAACCATAAAGGGGGGGGAGTAAGCAAAATTACCAATTCTGCCAAAGCACCCTTGATGCAAAACACAAACACTTTTTACTATGTACTGACCTTTTTAAATGTATTATTTTTATTGTTCAGGTTTTGTTCAGGCTTCGCCAGTGTTTGACCCATATGTTTTCAATTATCTCTCTTTCAGCCCACATTGTCACTCTGGTATTTCCTCCTATCCTTCTCTCCTCCTTCTTTCCTACTCGCCTCAAATCCCTTTATCCTTTTCACCCTCTGTTTTGCATCTCCCTTCTCCTCCTTTCCCTTGATAGCCTACTTCTACGATATCTTTCCCTCCCTCCATCCCTCTCTCTCTCTCTCTACCCTTTCCTCCCTCTGTCGTGATAACTCATTTCGTTCTTTCATCTTTCCTTACCTTTGTCCCCCTTACCCATCATTTTCTAAACAGGCGGCTTCACAAAGACACGCCTGTTGACAGTTGGTCATAAACTACAAAAAAATGTAAAAATCGTACCAGAAAATCTTCCAACTGACTTATGGCTGTTGGAAGACCATGAGCCTGGTTAACTTCTATGTTATTATTCGATGAGTCATGGAACATTTTCAGACTGAAACTAACTGCTGTTGATTCAAGCTAGGTATCAGCACTAGCGAGTTACAAACCTTGTGATGACAAGTAACGCTATTTTGTTGCCGCGATATGCAACAGCCCTGAGTGCAGCACTATTGCTGTGGCAGTGAAACCTATACAGCAGCATCTTGACACCAGGGTGTAATCTGACATCTATATCAGGCTAATAGTGTTAAAAACCTAATGACTCCTACATGGCCACCAAGGACATGTATATAATTTCCTTTTTAATAAAGTTTACAGCAACCACGAGGACACTGGGGGTTGTTGCTTTTAACCTGCAACAACACTTATCATACATTCACCATACATTTTGCTGAATTGTACATTTTTGTGTGCTGAGTTTTTTTTTTTTTTGCTGAGGTATCAACCACTGTTCCGAGGTCCAAATAGCCCAGAATTGAATCAGCGCATGAATCATTCCGGCAAATTCATATGAGTACAGGAAATGGTTTTTTGTTCAAAAAACCTGCGAAATCACGGTAATTCCAACTGCACAAAAGGCGGTTAAGGGGAATTATTTATATAGACTAGTTTGTAAGAGTATGTTGGTGGGGGAATGGGGGGGTGTTATACAGTAAAGATGTTGCAACCAAAGTGTCACAATGCTCGCTTGTCCGGCCTTGAGTGTTTCCATCTCTCTCGTGTGTGTGTGTGTGTGTGTGAGAGAGACGGCGACTCACGTGGCCTACGTGGGCGCAGAAGAGAGGCACACAACCCGTGGATGTGCCTGAATGCGAGGCGTGACTCACTGCCTTGCGGAGCTCAACAACGCCCCCACGTATTGATTTGTGCCACACCGCACTTTTAATTACACCGGCTTGGGGCAGCTAGGTTTGAGAGGGAGAGGGAGAGGGAGAGGGAGAAGGAGAGAGAGAGATAGCATAGCAAAAGAGAGGGGAAGTGAGCAAAGACAGTCAGACAAAAAAACATGAAATGGAGAAGTGACCCCACAAACGAGGAGAGAATGTCTAGTTGGAAAAGAGAGACGAATGAGACGCGGGTATTAGACAGACACACACACACACACACACACACACACACACACACACAGGCAGACAGAAGGGAGATCTCGCTAATTGGAGTGGATAGACAGCGAGGCGAGCGGGTCCCGCCGGACCATGAGAGAGGCCCCCGAGTGGAGCGGGTTGGTTTCCCCAAGAGGCCAGAGTCTTGTCTTGTGCTCAGCCATGGGGAAGAATCTGGCAGCGCTGGCAATGGGATGGGATCCCATTGTCTCGCTGTCTCCCGGGAGGGAGGGAGGGAGGGAGGGAGAGAGGGAGAGAGGGAGAGGGAGAGAGGGAGAGAGAGGGAGAGAGAGAGAGAGAGAGAGAGAGAGAGAGAGAGAGAGAGAGAGATTATAGGAAGAACACAGCATGGAAGAAGAGGAGGAAGAAAACAGGAAGAGGATTATAATGCTGCAGCAGTCTCTCATTTCCTGTGTCCCCCAAGCCCCACTTATGATTGGCACTTCCTCCCTGGGACAGAGACACATCGGAGAATCGCAGGATCGTGACTCTGACAAGAGGCCAGCTTTTGTAGACCAAAACAACGGCCGAGAAATGTTGCAGAATGGGAAAGAAATGAGTTCGAGGCAAAGTTGCTAATTAGAGGTGCAGATGTAGACCAGTGCTTTCATGAAGTCTACAAGTTCACTAGTCAAGTTAGAATCTTCTATAGCCATATATGCACAAGTAGTCTACTTCTGCATTAATAATTCTGAATGAAGTACCATTAATAACTGGTAACTTATTAAATACATGTAAATAAATAGGTAACTAAATACATTAATTAATTAAAAGATAAAACAAAAATATTATTTATTGAGGTTTGTGAAAAATATCTTAAATAGAGTTCTATTTAATTATACTTCTAATAGTTATATTTATTGGCTAAGTTTATTTACAGTTATTTGTTAATATTACAAAAGCCTTTTGACTTAATTTGTTAAAGTGAATTTGAGTTTCTAAAAAGGTTTGAACTTGTTCCAAGAACTTAAAAGGCATAGTGATAAATGAACACATAACTGAATTGGGACTTAATCCCCCCCCCCATATAGTCAGTTGGCATGTATCCAGACTCTTCCGGAGGTAGGAGAAAACCGAAGTAGGCCTACCAGAAAATAACCCACACAAACACGGGTAGAACATCATTAAAATCAAAAACATCATAGGCAACAGTGCCAACCGCTGAATCAACATGTACAGTTCTTTATGTCAACCAATCATACATAGCTTACAGGTGGTTGGTTGTTTGCAATATGCTCTTACAGTAGTGTGTAATTTTGGTCACAAAGCGGGCCGGTTTGAGTAAAAGCATGGCGGAGCAAACACACTGCATAGGCTTGTATGTTTGGTTGAGGGGCTTGAAACCTGATGGTTGGAGCCAGCGAATGTCTTGCAAAGGAGGGGTAACATGGGTGAACTTGGTTGAATACTAGACATGCTGCGGCATTTTAAACATGCTGTAAGGGTCTCGTCGCGGGGGCAGGTAACCTGGCCTGTAGAGAGTTGAAGTAGTCAATTGGAGCAATAACCAGAGCCTGGACCAGGAGCTGCGCTGCTTCTCTTTTGAGGAACGGCCGTATCCTTGTTGATGTTGCAGAGGGAGAATCTACAGGCAAGACAATTGGTTGTCCAGGATCGCCCAAAGATTCTTCACATTTGGGGAGGAAGACACAGTGGTATCCTCTATGGTGATGGACAGAGGTCCATGTGAGGACAGTCTTTCCCTGGAAGGGGTAGCTCTGTGTTGTGAGTTTGAGGTGACGCACAAACAGATAAGCATCGGTGTCAGCGAGACATCTAGCTGTACGGATTAAGATCTATATGTTGGATGGAGTAAAGGAGAGGTAGAATAATTGGTGTCATAGCAGGGATAAGAGAACCCATGTGATGATATAACATAGCCAAGAGTTTTGGTGTACAGGGAGAACAGTAAGGGTCCCAGCACAGAGCCTTGGGGAACACCAGTGTTGCGCGAGCAAGGTTTAGACAGGTATCCATTCCAAATGACATGATAAGAAGGACCTGCCAGGCGGGACTCAAAGCAGGAAAGTCATCCCAGATGCCCAGCTCATTACAGAAGCATCTGGTGGTTCATCGCGTCAAACACTGCAGACAGTGTCCAAGGGAATGAGAAGTGAGCAGAAGGAGGAAGCTCTTGCAATGTGAAGGGCCTCCGTCACCATGAGAACAGCAGTCTCAGGGGCGGGAACGGCCTTGCCAGCAGTTACCAACCCTGAGGTCGAGATCCCCTGAGGAAACGCAAGATGTTTTTGGGGGCTCACAGTTTTAATGTCTTCAATAAAATAAAATGTTCAATGGTGTTCATAGTTATTTATATATTTTAGACCCTCAGTTTTATGCCATGATAAAGAAGTCATTTATAGCTTGCACAACCCGTGCACACGCACATATAATGTACATAGTATGTACATAGTATGTACATCATATGTATAATGTGTAGAAGTGCTAAACCACGCAATGCCTTTAACATTATGCTAAACAAAACTAACGTGTGTCCTGGCCTGTCTTGTTCCGCAGGTGGGCGACAGGGTGATGGTGTTAAACCGCTGTGGGCTGTGGCAAGAGGTTGCGGTGGTCCCGGCGAGCCACACCTTCATCATCCCGGAGGGGATGAGCTTCGAGGAGGCGGCCGCCCTGCCCGTTAATTACGTCACCGCCTACATGATGCTGTTTGGCTTCGGCAACCTGAGGCCCAATCAGAGCATCCTCATCCACGCAGCAGCAGGTGCGGACACGGACACAAATTAAACACAGTAGCGACAGACAACACATTGGGCACACTGTTCAGTCACTGGACTGAACTCCGGGGACCTCCCATGACAGCTGGGATCACATGTGTTTACTGTCCACCAGAGGTTTAGTCTCGTCCAATAAGAGACGCCGTCATTATTGCAACATTCTGTTACAGGTTTCATTTCTCTAAGATGTGGCCGGAGGACTTCCAACCGCTTTCTTAGCTCTGTTTTCAGTATGAAAACATTTTGGCAGTTAATCAACATAAATATCTATGCAATATGATATCAGCGCAATATGATATCATATTTTAATTATTTCCCTCAATCTGCGATGGGGACATAGGATCTATGGTATATCTTTCATACATCACGCCATGGATTAGAGATTATAAATGCTACCTTTTCCATGTAGAAGGGTTTTGGCAGTTAATCGATGGAACATCATCCTCTGAAAACAAAGTCATAAAGTCATAACAGAAAGTGAACAATTGGAAAAAGTGAAAAATCTCAAATAAATAGCATCACATTAAATGCAAACACCTTTTGAGATTGAGATTTCACTAAATCTAAGATTTGCAAGCAACGCAGTGGCGCGGTCCTCGTACGATGCAGCCAGGTCACAACAAAGTTTCAGAGTTTAAATCCCAGGCTTAAGGCAACGCCCTTGAGAGCGCCAAGCATATTGTTCCACAGCTCGTGTTTATGCAAACCACTTGTATATGAATTATGGCTGTTGGACAGTAGCCCACTGTCATCTGCATCAAGGTTTTTGGCTCTGTATTATCCTGTTCTAGACCATGTAGACCAGCAGTTCTCTACATTTTTAGCCCCATGGTTCCCCAAAAGATGCCCCCCCCCCCTCAGAGAAAAACATGGAACATATGAATACACAGCTTAATAAAGATATTATTATACATTTCTAAGAAATCTAGATTAAAGGTACACTGCTGGAGTTGTGTTCACAATTGCCCTTCTGGTTTTAACCAGCATTACAAAAACTTTTTGGTTCGAAATTCTGAGAGCAAATATCCCTCGGAGTGCTGAGTGGCTCGCACTCTTCTGTACTCCTCCCCCCCCCTATCGGTTCTCACAGCCACCCGCACTTCATGTAGGGATTTGTCAAAATATAAAAATGTATAACATAACAAACAAAAATGTGTACATTTAAAAACATGATCACAAGATGATTTCAAAATCATCTCATGGCCCCACTCAAATCTTGTGCCCGACCCCCCCCCCCCACCACCACCACCACCACCCACCCCCACCCCCTCCAAGGAGGGTCCTGACCTCCTTGTTGAGCACCACTGCCGTAGACCGTTAACATCATAGGCTACAGCGTTGTCAGCAGAAGATGGATGTTTCTAGCTGCACCTGGCGTTCACACACTGGAGGGGATTGAGATGGAGATAGGCGGAGGCAACGAAGGAGCACCTGGGCCCGGGGTGTGATGCGCCGAGCGTGAGAGCGTGCGATTCGGTCATGTTTGCATGCTGGAGCCAGATGCAGAGGGAACAGGAGAGCAATTATCTGAAAGAATGGAAATAAGAAGGAAAAAAAAAGGAGGGAACCATTTTCCCTCTCTCTGGTTCTGCATATGTGTGGATGCGGAGGGAGTGTTGCTGGCTAGCTCGTGCCCTGTGTGGGCGTGGAGGTGGCTTAGTTACACTACTGTACGTACAGATGAACATCACATCTGCGCTCGCTCCGCCTATATGGGGGAATTTCAGACGCGCTCCCTGCCGAGTGCCGAGGGAGTGCCGGCCCAGGTGGACGCAACGTTAAAAAAAAAGACTAACAGGAAGCATATGAAATCAATTCTTCACATTATTTCATACCACAGGTGTTTGTGTTACCAACTGTATATTGATCTGAATCATCATATAGACTGTGAGAGAAATGACCTGACAGTGTCTTAACTTCTTATGATCACCTGGGGACATGGTCCTAATTTCATGGCCTGTCTGTCCTGTGTGTTGTAAACCCCTCCCTCATGTTTATGACCATAATAAGCTGCCTTTATTACCATTAAATACTGCCCCTTCTGTAGACGCACCTCTTTTTACCAGTAGTATCAATATCATTAGTATGTTTTCTTCCTCAGAAACAATCTACAACGCATTTACCCAGCCTGTTTCTCCTGTTCAGCTAACGTCTGCCGCGGAGGTCTCACCCAAACGTACAAACTGTATATTTAAGTAAGACAACAAGGACTCAGAGCTGAATTATTTGGTCTAACATAACCTGTTGAGTAGACGCAACATGTGCTAGGTTTAGTGAACTGTTTGAGCTGAACGACGCGCTTCCTACTATACGTTTGATTTTTGTTTCGTTGCATTTTGTGGACATAACAGACCACAAACAATCACTTTGATTTTAATCAGCCATGCTGATTAATAAGAAAAAACACACTCCTCTCTGTTTTAAACTGTATGTTCAGTTTATCAGAGTTTCCAGTTAATTGAAAATAACATTAAATTGTAGATGTGTACTGAACAAAAACCCAAATATCTCATTTAAGACCGCCCATATAATATGCATTGAGCACATGGGCCTCTTGTTTTCAGCCCTTTACTGCTTCTTACAGGGATAGCCCCTCTGCTAGCTTCTGAATTTTCATGACATGAGGCCTTAATGGTAGCATTCTTATTGCTACATAGTGGTGGAATTAAACATATCTTCCCCTGGTCAATAGTCAGCTAAGACCTTGGCCTTGAGTCATGTGGCTCTATGGCTGTCATGGCGTGAGGGTTGCCACCCAGAAAATGTCAGTATTTGTGTCATCAGCCTCTGATCTGTAAGATCAAAGTCTTGCACTATGGCAGAGGGAAAGACGTTGTGAGTGTGTCGGTCTGTCTCTGTATGTCTGGTAACAGGTTTTGTAAGAGGTTTTTGTTATTATTAACTCCATCCCATGTGCCCTGCTCTTCATGTAAGCCTGTGAAGCTGACTGGTTTTATTCATATTTGTAACCACTTAATACTGTATAGTTAACGGCCCCTAGCTTAATTCTACTTTATTTGACTGTCTATTAAGGCCATTAACATTGCATGTTAAGTATTCTATCTAGATACACAATGAGCTTGTCTGCCTGCCATGTATCTGTATCATTTCTAGATCAAATGCATTTATATTTCATATAAACAAGTTACAAAGTGTAAGTTACCATTCAGAGAGTAGCATTTTTACCAAGTGTAGGCAATTTAATTTAATATGACTTGGATTGATTAAGTTAAGTTCTCAGCGAATGCTCAGTGACTTTAACGTCCACAGACCTGCATGGTTGAGCTTTGCAATAACTGAGTGGCTTATAATATAGTAATGGGTAACTGCTTTCAGTTAACATTTAGAGGGCAGTGGATTCGGAGACTGTAATCTGAATTGAAAAGGACAACTCGTTCCAAACTTCAATTCATACCATACGTACTTGAATCTGAATACCACCAACTCTTTACATTTGCATTTAAGAAAATGGGCCTGTCTTGGGGCTACCCCGTATAAATTAAGAAAGCACGCACCTACATACCCACCTACACCAACATTTCTCTAGAACATGCTGGCAACTACAGAATGTTTGAAACACCGTCTTTATACGAGTTCACCAACAGTAGTCTTACTTAATCAAGGGTTGGGCCTGGGATTCGAGCCCACGACCTCCTTTTTACCACTGCATCCAAGACTCCTTGGTTATCATAAGAGGACCTGCATTTTTAGAGTTTATTTCGAAATAACATTAAAGTAAAGTAACATTAAAGCAGGATACGATGACTTGGAAAACTATTGTTTGCCAGCACCAATCATGTTTAGCTTGCCTCTTCAAAACCCTCTCGACCAGGGGTCTCAAACTCCCAGATAAGGCCAATCCCACATTATCCTCTACCCCCCAGCCCCCATGATGTGTAGAATGGAAAGTTTAAATTGTTCTCCCTATTCTGTCGGAAATCAAGTCCGATAAATTACAAATACAAGAACACTGCAGCTTTGTCCAAACTTTTGAGTAAACATTTGAGTAAGGCAGACATAATTGGACAACTTTCGATAGAATTACCCCCATCCTTCCTAGAATGGTGTAAATTGCTAAAAAGGCCCGATCCATTACGCCTTCACTACCACGGTTATGTTGAGTGTTACAACAAGACGACGATGTGGTGGTCGACAATCGCGGAGCTGTTCATTCTTTTGAGGGTCCAGCTTTCCGTCTCGGCACCATGTCCAATACGCTTTGGTAGCTGCCAGTGTCCGGTCTGAATCAGCGCTGCTCATAGCGGTTTCAACAACAACAGAGCGAGAGGGATTCTAAAAAGAGATGATAAAATGCGTCTGGGCTCCAGCTCAGTCCACACCGCTCCCCCTCCGACCCCCACTTGCCTAAACATTTCTGAACTAAAGGAATACGGTCGGCTGCACCCCAATGAAAAGATGAAAAATGTATTTGTTTCATGTAAGAAAATATAGCCGAGTTAGTAGTCGCAAGCCTCTTCTACTGTACCATTGTACAAAAGCTACTGCAGTTTTAGCGTAGACTTCATTATTTGAGGTTGCCTTCTTTGGGGAAGAACGCCACCATTCAGGAATAATAAACTGGAGCTTTGAAAGCGGGTCACCTGCCTTTTTGGAAGATCATATCATTTTCTCCCCCAGCATGTACTTGCATTAATACAATAAAGTACGGGCCCCACTTTCAACAAGTAAGATGTGAAGTGGCAGCTGGAGTGAGACCCCCGCTCTACACAAACCATCATGTCTCCATGAGGCTGTGACCTTTGCCCCATAGTGGTCATGTGACCAGTTACCCGGATGCCTGCCCGACAGAGGGTGCTTAGAGTGCCTGTGGGCCTGTGTGTGTGTGTGTGTGTGTGTGTGTGTAGTCCGGCTGACTGTTCCTCAGCTGCCCCTCACGTGGGGGCGCTCCGGTCCCCCTCTCCCCAAAACAATAGCTCATTGTGTTTCCTTCCCTCCTTTCTTTCACATCTGCATCCTCCGCCCCACACCTCCGCCCCCATCCCTCCATCCCTCCATCCCTCCATAGCACGTTCCTCGTCATCGGGGACGGGGCCGTGCATGTGCATGTGCATGTACTCCTCTCCCCTCTTTGTTTCCCCCCAGAGAGGGACCGGGCGAGGGGGAAGCGTGCGGTGACGTGTGTGTGTGTGTGTGTGTGTGTGCCTTTTCCTGTGACCTCTCCCTGAACTGGACTCTTGTGTTTACAGACCTGGCCCGTGACCCCCCCCCCCCCACCATCGGCACCACACCCATGCCGCACATTCCTGCATACTTGTAGTACTGCGCCGTATCCGACGGTGACGTCCGCATCTGTTTTATTTATGAGTCTTGTGAGCGGGGGCCAGAGGTGAGGTGAAGCCTGTAGTCTGGCACGGTCAGCACCAGGGCTGGCCTTCCTCCTCCAGCCGGGACCCAAGTCCAAGACGGTGTGTATACCGTCCACTGTATACACTCTGGCGTGTCCCAACGAGTGGCGTGCGTTGTCATGCAGCTCCACAGCTGTGAGCTTGAGGTTTGTACGTCAGATTCCCCTACTTCCTGAACACTGGCCCCATGCCGGCCACTGTGTCCCTCATCAGCCAATTATGGTGGCTTGCCTTCCAAACACTTGCAGCTGATTTATTTTTTTTGGGGGGGGCTCCTGGCGCTATTGGTGTACAGTTGGACGTTTTTATGAACAATGGGGAAGTAGCCAAGTCTGCCTCGGGAGGCTGGAAAGTCTGAGTTCATTTTATACTGCAGTGTCAGATATGTCAAAATTGTGCTTACAGCTGAAAGGACTGGGGTTTAGTCCCCCACCCAGGCTACCATGCACGGTGGAACCGCACACGTCTGCCGGGGGGGGGGGGGGGGGCGCCCCCGCCCCGCCCCCCCCCCCCCCCGCCCCCCCCCCCCCCCGCCCCCCCCCCCCCCCCCCCCCCC
>JAOEHI010050894.1:0-19859 GCA_025447815.1 Percopsis transmontana | reverse complement strand
CACACACACACACACACACACACACACACACACACACACACACACACACACACACACACACACACACACACAGTCAAGTGTCAAGAATTTAAAAAAATTATAAATGAAGAGACTAGTAACTGTATTTTAGTGTGTGTATATACCTCTTGGTTGCTGGACAACCTAATTGCATTTCCCAGAAGCCCCTTGCACTGGCAGCACTGAGGTCTGGCGGCACCTACATACACACACACACACACACACGTTAATCCCACGGTACACAGACAGAGACAGAGGTGACAGAGACAGACAGGGTACCCCCAGGGTTCTACAAGTTAAATGTAAGACCTTTTATTACTACTTAAGGCCCTTTTACACCAAGCGCGACACGAATTAACGACAGGAAAATACGAGGTGAAATTATTTTAAATGCGTTATACTAAATGAGACGATACACACACACACAACGTGACAGTTCGCGACACGAAAATGCAGCATATATTTTATTCGCTTTATAAGTCGATTTTCTATACTTTCGCCCGGCAATGAAATTTTTTAACCACGGCAGTTTTGATAAAAGCCAAAATACAGAATTAAGAAAACATATGGGAAAGTATCGCTGCAAACCTAAGACATATTTGAACTTGTAACTTTCATTCTGAAATACTGCCCGTTTCAGCTGCTCCTGGACAAGATAGTGGCACTCCCGTGTAGATTTATTTTCTTGTTTAACACTGTCGCTGGATTATCATTTATGTATTTAGTCAGTCAGTCCACTCCTGATTTCTTCAGCATTGCTAGCAGTAGCTGTAGTGCCGCTTTTACTATAGGTTATAGTATACTATTGCTATAGGCTCCTGCTGCTGGCGGGCTGTAGCACATGCAACGTGTTTTGTGCATTTCATTTGGGAGTCCAAAGCCATAAGTCCCATCGTCCCCAGCTTCAAAGATTTTCGACGCAAACAGCATTGCAATACATTGTAAATTAAATTACATACATTTAAGGGTTTATTTTAAGAATATTAAATGCAATGCTTTTTTAATACTTTTAAAACCCAGCGGGTACCCTGGATAGAACGACAGACGGGTATATAGCTCCATACTTACCAGCAGTATTAACAGCTCCAGGAGGTCGCACCAATCGGCTGGGATCTGCCCCCTACACACACAAACACACACACACACACGCACAGAGTTGACATTGTGATCACAATTATCAAATAGCTAACTAATTGGTGACATATTGTTAGAATGCAGTTAGCATATAGCTGAGTTAGCATGTCGTGGGAATTTGCTGTCCGACCTGATGGAGAGGGACCCTGACGGACGCCAGCAGGGCCAGGTTGCTGCGGTCTGGAGTACTGGGCGGGCGAGGGGGTGCGAGGTGGCTCAACTGATAGCTGGTCGGCACCGGCACGCGCAGCAGGTTCGCCACAGCGGCCATGACACCTGGGATGTTCTGGGGACAGACGATGGAGTCATGAGACGCAGCGTCGTCATTGTTTATGTCTGTGGATCTCAAAACTTCTTTGACCCTTGACCCAAATATAGTTGCAGTTCATAGCTCATATGGAAGCACAAAAACAATTCCTTTGACATGCGCATTGTATTAAAGACAACAAAACTAGATTCAACACAAACACACTATGAGAACCACTGGTCTATATCAGCTGAGCTCACCTGAGCAGCTGCAGGTGTCAGGCTTATTGCTATAGAAACCAGCCCAGCCGGGGAACAGGAGGGATGACCCATGGGGTTTGGCTCCGCCTTTACTTCCTGCTTTATTGCAGAGCCTAGTCCCGTACACACACACACACACACACACACACACACACACACACAATCAGTTCAAGGTCATATATCGTGAAAATGATCATTGATCAAAATGAACATTATGCTTCCATGCTGTCTCCTTAAGGTGAGCGGCTGTTGGGGACATGGGACATGACCCCTTCACATGGTTGGGAGTGCTCACCTTTGCCCCAGGCGCAGGGCATGATGGGTATTGTAGGCGAGGGGCAGGGCGAGGGCGACTCCAGTTTGATCCAGGACAGGTCTGGGTAGCGGCTGATCTCGTCCACGTCCGACTCTGGAGACGAGGGGGGGACCAGGCTGTGAGGGCTGTCTCTGTCACCGTCCAGACACGCCTCCTGCATGCGCAGCTCCTCCTGGTTGTTGTGGGGTGGCGTCGGCAAGGAGGCGGGGACATCCACCATCCTGGAGGCGTGGTTTAGAGGCACAAGCTCCTCCCCCTTTTGCTTGAGCCCAGAAACGTTTTTCACTGCAAATACAGAAATAGATTATAGATAATATTAGTAAATCTAGTTTAAATCAGTGTAATAGTATTCTGTCTGCAGCGGTCAGTCACCCAATCTTCCGAGACTTGAAAACCCAGCTCTTCAAAATCCATCTCGGTACCTCTGCCACCGATCTTTCTACCTCATAGCACCAATCCCACTAACAAAATCCTCTATAACAATCCTTGTTCTATCCTCCTCTTTAAAAAAAATAAATAATAATTTTCCTCCTTTCTACTCTGTTAGATCACCTCTTAGAATATTAAGCACTTTGCCAGAATTTAGGCTAGCAATTAATGACTGTGTGAATTAATGTGAGGAGTGAATGATAATTTTCGAGTAATGTACTAAAAATGCGTAAGTGAATTAACCTTATGACATGATGCTGTCCTTATTCTATGAGAATCTTATTTGTTTAACCAGTTCAACTGTTGACCAATGTACTGATTGTAAGTCACTTTGGATAAAAGCGTCTGCTAAATGTAATGTAAATGTAAATGTGAATGTAAATGTATTCTACTATCACTATCAATGCTGCTCATCCGTACCAGCAACAATTACATGAAAGTAATTTTACCGTCAGTGTTGCGGACCAGCTCGTCAGTGCTGGCGAAGCCGTTCACTATCTTCTGCCTGGCAACCGGAGGGGGTGTGGGGGGCAGGGAAGCCGGGGGCGTGGGGGGGTTACTCAGGTTGTTCTGCAGAGCGGCATGAGAGAGGAAGAAAGGTCAACATATCTGTGCACTAGTCGGCTGTCTTCTGTACTCAGGTTGATTTCCCCATTGTTTCAATACAGTGAGAGTAGTAGTTTTTGTCGCACGATGTCAAACGTTTTTTTTTGTCATCCGTTTACAAGCCAACTTTTTTTATTTTATTTTAAAGAGACATTGTAGTCCACTTCGTAGTAGTACCTTGTATATCAGCTGGGAGTAGTAGTCAGTCACTCCGTCCAGACAGGCGTTACCAAAGCAGCCAGACAGACGGCTGTCTCTCTCCAGGGAGGAACAGCCATACGGGGGAAAGAGAGACAGGTTCACCCCAAACACTGGCTCCATGAGAGGGAGGACAGACAGCTGTAGTGCCAGACAAAGAGACAGAGACACACTGTTTAGACAAACTAGCATTACGTTCAGTTAGACAGGCGAGCAAACAGTAAGACAGACATACCTGTTTGAGTTGGCTCAGTGCGTCTGTACTGGAGGAGAAGATTTTCTCCTCATCCTCCCTCTTCCTCCTCTTGGCTTTTGGCTGTTTCTCTCTCTCCACCCGACCTCCTCTCTTGCAGCCTCCACCACCTCCTCCTCTCTGCTGCCTCCTCTTCAACTCCTGCAAGCATCCATCCATCCCTGCCCCCTCCACCTAGAGAAAGAAAGTGAGAGAGGAGGTTTAAATTAATAATTGCTTTCTGCACTTTGGTTACCAGAGGGAAAGCTGTGTTCTTTTGACTTTTACAAATTGAAGAAAAAATACATTTCCACTTTAGTTGCATGACTTTTTGTCCATGTCAGCGAGGCAGAGAGCAGTGTTTGTTACCATAGTAACTTTCTTCCTGTGTGCCAAAATATTTCCCGTGGGGAATATTATTATGTCTGACATTATGCTTTTGGCTTCACTAGGAATGGGAGGACGAATTTCCATACAAATAGCAATTCAAATTTTATAGTTTACCACAAAAAGTTAACATATGCAGCTTTAAACTTGTGTTTCTATTTACAAAATGTCTCTTATTATTCAGATAAACCAGAGGATTTCTCTCAGGAATGACCTTCCCGACATCTTTCCCTGAACTCACCATGTTGTAGTTGTCATGGGGACCAGGTCTGGTCATAACGTCCTCCTCCTCAGATCGCAGGCTCTCACTGGACATTCGGCGGCAGGCGGGCAGGCCGTGGTTGATAGGAGACAGGGTCGTTGCCGGCGAGCTCTTGCCCTTGAGGAGGTGTTTGAGGAGCTCCTTGCCTGCGTCTCCACCTGCTCCTTGAGGCGGAGAGGAGAAGCCCTGGATCGCTCCGTCCTCAGTCTTCACCAGGACACCACCACAAGTGCCTCTCTCCACCTTCTCCTCCTGCAGACAGTAGAACATAATAGTGTTGCTCCCAAGTGTCAACCTCCGCTGCTGAAAAATGAATCCAACGCGGAAGTGCCAATATGCAGTTCCTCTAATGGCCACTTGAGGCTGGCTCCAAAAGCGAGTCAATCCCCATGTTAAAACTTTACAGCAGGAATTAACATGTTTACAGTCTGGTACAAAAAACGGTTTTGGTCTCTATAGCTATTTTCCCCATTCATGATAACTGGGGAGGGGGGATTTTTATAGAACTCATCAGTTGACATTATATTAAGCCATAAATGTATCTCTCCATTATACAGTATATTGCCGGGATTTAGGCGGGAGTCAGACACTGCCAAGATGGCGACGGCCAGAGCTAGCGCACTTCAAACCTGTTCTTCAGGAGGGTTTGTCCACTAATTTATACAGTCTATGGTTGCGCCATACATGTTCTTATTCAAATGACTCTTTATCAACAACTTATTATCACACATAAGCTTCTAGTCTAGGAACACAGTTACATAATAGAGACATGATAATTTTTAACCTTGACCTTGGACGTAGGAAACAGTAGTAGTGTCCAACCTAGGGTGTCCATGTGTAGCTGAACAGTTCTCACCTTGACCTCCAGAGGGCACCCAGACAAAGATGAACTGGGAGGGAAGGGCACATCTGATGTGTCAACTGCTCCCCGCGTGGGCGTGGAACAGGAAGTGTCAGAGAAAGCTGGGGTGGGCGGTGCCGTGATGTCATCAGAGTGGGAGGACAGGGGTGTCCTGGCTCCGCCCACTAGGCTGTCATCGTCTGTCCGTCTGTTTCTTCTCCTGCCATCCTCTGGGTGGAGGTCAGGGTACAGATGGAGCATGGAGGAGGGGGAGGAGTCCGGTCTAAAGGGGTGGCATTGTAGCTCTGTCCCTCCTGCAGCTGCAGGCTGAGAGGGGGGCGTTCCTGCCGGACGCACCTGAACCTGGACTCCAGCAGGCCCTGGATGTCTGGCCATGTGCAGCGAGGCTCCAGGCAGGGGCCTACTAAGCCTGTAGGCCTGCTGCGGGCTAGTCTGCTGTGGAGCTCTAGGGGTGGGAGGGGACTGTAGGAAGTCCTGGGGTAGCTCGGAGCTGAAGAAGGGCATCTGCAAGAGACTCTCCCCCCCAGCCACTGTCCCTGAGCCGGCCTGACTTCCAGCTACAGCCCCAGGCCCCACCCGGGCCCCAGGCAGAAGCCCCGGCTGCTCTACATCCAACCTCTGCTGCAACGCCCGTTGCCGCTCCACCTGTGAGCAATGCCAACTGGTTATAAACACACCCACTTCCAACACAGGTCACCACGACACCATGCAGAGATATACCTTCTAGCATTCAGAATATGTCAATGCACATATCGACATTCAGTTTGGAAATATCACATATTCTGAATCTTGGCATATTCCAATTTTGGATTTCTGAGATAGTCTGAACATTGAAAGATGACATATTCGGAGTTTGTAACGCTCATATATTTCAAGTTTGTAATGCTGACATGTTCTGAGTTCGGAATGTTGACATTCCGACATTATTACACCTGATTAGCAGGTACAAGTAGAACAATCCCGCTGGCTCTTTAACGATGCATTCATATAGATAAAGGCAGAATAGTCCTGCAGACTGTCACCTCCTGCAGGAGCTGACGTCTCTGTCTCTCCTGCTGCTCTCTCAGCCTCTCTCTCCTCTCTCGCTCTTGGAAACCTTCACTGAATGGGTTGTTGTCATCAAACTTCACCTGATTGAGAAGAGAGACGTTACCTGCCTGTCTGTCTGCCTGGCTGTCTGATAACAAGGAAGAGAGAGCTGTGCTACCTGTTGGACCTGTGTGTGTACGGCGTGGATGCGCGAGGACCTGTGAGTGTATTTGTGCGGTACCTGGGGGTTGTGTGCGTTGGCCGCGGGGGCTCCAGCAGCCCCTCCGGTGGGGCAGGGCTTGGTCTGGGTGAAGCCCCCTAACAGAGCAGCGTGGCTAGGCACGGTGGCGACAGGAGCCTGGGCGTGTTGAGGCGGGGCTGGCCTCCAACCTGGAGGAATATTGGGGATGTGAGCAGGAGCGGGGCCGGCCGGGCGGGGCGGCAGGGGCATGAGGGGTGTTCCCAGCATGGGCTGACCAGGAGGGGGCACTGCAGGAGGCACGATGGGAGACTGCTGCTGCTGCTGCTGTTTAGATGTGTAGTCTTCTATCAGCTCCGTGTGATCCTTCTGTTGTTTCTTTATCTGAGCAGAGGAGAGGGGAGAAGACAGAGGAGCAGGTATTGTTGTGGCGCGATAAGACAACTAGGTGTGGAGCTGCTGGTCCCAGCAAACCTACTGCCTGTCCTAGTAATACCAGGCATTAGCACTTGTGCTACAAGGTACCTGTTCTAGCTGTTTCTGGAGCGCCCCCTGCTGCTGGCTGAGGTTTTGCAGCTGTTTGGTGTCGTCCTCCGAGACGGGTCGTCCAGCCTTCTTGGCGGTTCTCTGTTTGGCTGACAGAGCCTTTTTGGCCTTCCTGTGACCTGTAATCTGGTCCTCCAGGTACTTTTGCTGCATGAGGAGGAGGCGCTGCGTCTCCCCGAGCCACTCCTCGTATTGGCGCCGCTGGGCCTCGTCTGCAGGAGGACACGTGCTCCTTTTATCGTCTGGGAAATAACCTGCCACTCCATCATACCTCCGGCCTGTTTCTCCCCTAATTCCAGGTGCTGTGACCTTTGAACTGTGTTTCTCTGTGTTTATGATGTTGTACTTACTGACAAACCCTGGGGCAAAGCTAGGGGGCGCTGGCCGAGCCAGCTGGGGCGTCAACTTCCCATCCTGACAAAATCATTCAACAAAAGGTTATTATCATTATTATCATTATTATTATATTATCGATTATAGAAGGGTGTTTTCTACTGACCTGTCCTAAGATCTGTGGAGGCGGAGGAGGCCCAGCCGGAGCCTGTGCTCCTGGTGCCTGCGGAAGCCTAAAACAAACGTACGCATTTAGTCTGGATGTCTATATATTCCATAACATCCTGGATAACAATCATGTCTATGTAAAGCTATATTCTAACGATAGAAGAACAGTTAAGAACAGCGGTTACCGGTTAATAACCAAGGGGTTGAGTCCCAGGTTGCTCTGAGTCATGACCTTGTTTATTCCCTGTAGAGCCACCATCTTAGCCTTCATGATGGGGTCGGAGATGGAGTCAAAATCTGCATGTGCACACACACACAACATCTTTTCTATGACAAATCAGTAATTCGGAAACAGACCGAGTGTATTGAGACACATCCAGCCATCTGTTATCCATTCAGCATTCTGTCTGTTCATCTCTTCATCCATCCATCATCCAGCTATCCCTGCTTCCCCACATCCATCAATCCATCCATCCTAATCATCCCCCCGTCCCTCCATCCGTCTATCTGTCCGTCCCACGTACCCATGCTGTCGCCCAGGTTGTCCGGCCTCTGTCTCATAAGGGTCTGCATCTGTCTCTGCTGCTGCTGCTCCTGTCTCTCCTGGTCCAACAGATCCTGCAGGAGGAGGGGTTGTTCCTCCAGGAGGAGGGGTCTCTGGGAGGCCTGGCTGGGCGATAGGGGGGGTTGAGGAGAAACCTGTGGTGGCGGGCTGAGGAGGACGCGTGGCTGCTGGCTGGGTGGGGTAGGGAAGGCCGAGGGTTGGCCTGAGGAGAGAGAGACAGAGTGACATACAGGGAGGTGAGTGGAGGGAGCAACAACACACTGCGCACGTTTGCACCTTTCACTTTAGACCATTCAGGCGCCACCTACAGTCAGTAAGTGGTAAGTGATGACTTCATTTGGCCTATAAACTGTTTTACCAACCTCTGCTCTTCATGCAGGCTTTTTTTTTTAATTGAAAATAGGATATATCTTTACTGTGTTGCCTCACTAATCCAGAAATAGCAGCCAATTATTTTTCCCCATTAAAAAATTTAAATGCATGTCTTAATTTCACTATCATAATGTATTCATTATCACTATTGCTGTGTTTTACCTGCAGGTGGAGGGGCGCCTCGAGGAGCCTTGCCAGACACGACCTCTCTCTTCTCCTGAAACACAGACAGATAGGTAGGTACACCATCTTACATCCTCCCACCAATAGATAGTCTACAGAGAGACACAGACAGACGCACACAAACCCTACTACCTGGGTGAGGATGTTGGAGGCTCCTGGGTGCCCAGGAGGTCGGGTAGGGTTCAGTGCTGCAGGGTGGGTGGAGGGTTGCGATGTCACAACGGACTCCCTCACTTCCCGTTTGACCTGGCCTGTCGGGTGGGCATGGCTGTCCGTCTTCCTGGTCTCCTCCCCTCCCTCCCCCAGGTCCAGTTCGTCACTGAACATGTCCTTAATGTCCTTCTTGTCCTCTAGGTTGAGCTCCGGGTCGGCGTACGCAATCAGGTCAAACTTCCCTGACAACAGGAAGTCGTCAAGGTGAAGATCGTTAGGACCCAGGTCAAGGTCCTCTTTACCTGGAGAGGAAAACACGAATTGTGAGGTCAGTATTAACTGTTAACCAATAACATGTCTTCAGGTACCGTTTATGGTTAATCAAACGACCTACACGTTGTTATATTGAGACATTTTTGAACCATCAATATGTTGGTGTACTGTTTTTCTATGCTTTGACTTTTGTAATGTGATGCAATAATGCTGAGGCAACATATGACCGACTCAGCCCTGCAACACAAAGTAAAAGTTACCCAGAGAAAGTGCATGTTAGGGTGTATTTCTGAAGCAGTGGGATCTCACAACCAGCAGCAGTTGAACATTTTGACTACATCTGTAGCATACATTTGCATCTAATTTAATCCCAGTGAAAGAGAGATCTTTATTGTCCCCCCAGGGGCAATTCATTTTGCAGCAAGTATGTACACAAAGAAACATAAACTTTAAAAACATAAGAACATAGAAGACTCAGAGTAAAGAGGGTGTAGAGGGTCCTGAAGAATCTCCCCAGCTTTCTTGGTGACCTTCCTCTGACAGACGTGACTCATTCAGATCACAGCCAGTTATTTTAGTACACATCCTCACAATTTTCTTTAGCAAGTTCTGATTTTTCAGGGTTGTGTTACCGAACTACATTAAAACTACAAAGCTTTCTTAAAAAGAACAGACGCTGTCGACCGTTGTGTATAACTCTACAAGCGAGCTATACGAAGCGGCAATGCAAATCTATGGACAGTGAACTACCGGTTCTGGTCATGTGAAACTCAACAGATAAACCATATAGGAACTGGGTTCCTCACCATCCTCTGGGTCCAGGTTCAGGTTGAGATCTACCAGATCTTTCACCTCCACGTCTTCCAAGTCCTTCACAGCAGAGTCCTCTCCTTCCAGGTGCTCGTCAATCCCATCAGGCCCTGGGAGCGCAGCCACGCTGCTGTGTGCATTGGCATTGCCATGGTGACCCAGCATGGCTGACATTGGAGCGGCTTGTTGAGACAGCTGCTCCATGGCAGACTGCAGGCCCAGGGTGGGGCTTGGGTTGAGGGGCGGGGCCACAGGGAAGGGTGGTCTGATGGGCCCACCTGGTGCACGATGCCGTAGCTCGATGAAAGGCTGGCCCATAATGTTGTGCTGCTGTCCCATGATGCCGTGCGGCTGCATGGGCAGGGTGCGGGGGAGAAAGGGCTGGAGTTGGCCTGGGTGAGGGAGAGGGAAAATGGAACCGATAAAACACTCATTATGATAGTTCAAAACATATTCACATTCGTTGCATTCCTACTAATAAAACCGTAAAATTAAACTCCAATGAATGCAGCTCATCCAATCAGTAGACCTTTCCTGACCTGTCATCATCTGTGGGTGTGGCTGGCTGCTGGGAGCTGTGATTGGTCGGATGCCTGGGAAGTCACCAGGCAGGGGCCTGCTCATGAGGGCCAGTCCCCCTTCAGCCGGGCCAAGCCCAACGCCAGGCCCTGTCTGCAGGGGAGCTCGCTGGAAGGCCTCCAGGCTCTGCTGCAGGCCTGCTGGAGAGAACCTGGGAGAGCACAAGCCAATAGTTGTGTGAGAGTGTAGGAGAGAGGAGACTAGACCAATCACATCACTCCACTGGAGCTCACCTCATAATGGGGGGTCTGACACCCATATTGGCCCCGATGCCCCCTAGGGGTCCTAGGGGAGGCCCTGCCCCGGTTCCCTCCCGGGGGAGGCCCTGTCTGGGGTAAGGCCCCTCGCTGGGGATGAAAGCTCCCCTGCCTCTGCCGGAGCCTGGGTAGGGAGGCGGGGGCCGCCCGTACAGGTCTATCTGAGGGTCCTCCTGCGACCAGTGACGAGGCGTTCCTGGACCAGGACCAGAGGGCCCAGTAGGCCCCGGGGAGCCACAGGCTCCTTCCTGTCGGAGAGACTTCTGCTGCTGTTGCCTGAGGAGGAGCTGGCGGAGACGCTGGCGCTGTGGAACAAACATTAGACATTATAGAGCAGTGTTCATGTCCCACACCATTAGATGATAATCCTGAGCCTGTAGAACAACAACACAGCCATACAGTATATCCAATATCCAGTGATGATTGGATCTTATATGTCATCATTCTCTAGAAACAAGAAACTCCACATCAGTGGAGATAGACCTGTCTCAGTTTCTCCTCCGAGTCGCCCAGCTGAGGAAGCATGCCGATTGGTCCCTCCAACGGGTTGCCACCCAAAGCTGTCATTTCATTGGCTGCCGTTTTGTCTGTCTGCGCAGGTCCTGGTGTCACGTGACCCTGTTCAAATGCGTCGTGAGCTGGGGTCTGACTGCCCAGGCTGAAGCTCCCCTCGTCGGACATCCCAGGGTGCTTTGGGGTGTGGCCGCCTGGAGTCCTGGGTTGTTGAAGTCGTCCTGGAGACTGCAAGAGAGAGCGACAGGAAGTTGGCCAAGTGACAGTACAGAGCATTTCAACTACACTGGAGACACTACAGCTCACTCTAACCTGCTGGTGAGTCTGGTGTAGCGGGGACAACCCAGGACCTCCAGGCTGAGCAGGGAAGCTTTCAGTGGGCCTGGGCGTTCCAGGGGCATGGCTGTAGGGGTCAGGGGAGGGTCGCGGGGTGGTGGCGGGCTGGCTCCCTGGGGAGCGCTCCCTTGGGAAGCGGTCGGAGGGACGGGGCGTCCCGGGCATTGAAGCGTATGGGTCGAGGGAAGGGGACGGCCTGCGATTGGCCACCTGCTGGCCCAACTGGTCCATTCGCAACGCTGGGGAGGTGAGGTAGGCGGGGTCAGCGTGAGGGCGGGGTGTGCCGGGGGTCTGGGGCACGGAGTAAGGGTCCGGGGAGGGCTCCGGGCGGGGGGTGCGGTGAGGGGATCCCAGACCAGACAGTGGACTGGATGAGGGGTCCATATCTACGGCTCTGGAGGGGGGGATGGGGGAGCGCTCCTGCTGGCTCTGGTGGTAGAGGGGCATAGGGGCCTTGAATAGCCCACCTGGGCCCCTCTGGAAGTCACTTCTGACACCACCCGACCTGGGTGGGAGCTCAGAGGAGGAGCTAGAGGAAGGGCTCATCATCCCCGGAGCACGGTGGGTTCCTAAGCAGACAACAACAAGGAAGTTAGTCCAGGGCTCGACATTAACTCTTCAAAATCCATCTCGGTACCTCATAGCACTAATCCCACTAACAATCCTTATTCTATCCTCCTTTCCTCCCTTTTTAAAAAAAAAAAATTTAAAATAATAATAATTTCACTTCTTTCTAATCTGTTAGATCAGCTCTAAGAATTTTAAGCACTTTGCAGTTTCGCAATTATTGACTGTTTTGAGGAGCGAATGATAAACCTTTGAGTAATGTTGTGCAAATGCATAGGTAAAGTAACCTTGTTACATGATGCTGTTCTTATTCTAGGAGAATGTTATCTGCTTGCAAAATCTGGTGGTTAACCAGTTCAACTGTTGACAAATGTACAAATTGTAAGTCGCTTTGGGTCAAAGCGTCTGCTAAATGCTGTAAATGTAAAAATGTAAATTAACACTTCTCCGGGACAAGCGGATTTTTGAGGTGAAAGAGAATTTTACTTGCCAGACCGGAGTAGCCAGATTAAAACGTCAATAATGACAAAATAACCAGCTCTATTTGTGATAAGGCCTAGGCCTGTGGCGCGTGTTACAAAGTTCTTATTTCATTAATTCTGCTGTTAAAAATAATATCGAGTACAGAACATATAACAGATTAAAGTAAATATTAGTAAAATATTCAACCTAAATAAATTCTATCTTAAATTGAACTAAGGTTTATTTACAATATTTGATATGATAGACACTAGTCCCCCAACCTAGCCTAGGCTACATAGAAACACCATAGGATGTAATTTATTGCTACCTCCTTCTGAGAAATACAATGTGGTATAGCCTGTTTAGTGTACCTCAAATATTGATGTCATATTCTTATTGTAAGAAAGTAGCTAGTATTTCTCTATTACAGGCCTCTTCAGGCATGATACACTAGGCTACTACTAAAATGTCTACTACTACTAAAAATTAAAGTAACTAAGTGAATGACAAGTACATTTGCTGATGAAGGCAACCAGACGTCCGTTTCCTACAGACTTCCTACAGACCAAGTTGAGCATGTCCCTCTGACACCAGTTTTACTCTGCAGGTAACCAAGGTAACCTTCATCTAAATATCCAGTCAGTAAATCACCTTGCTGGGCTCCTATGGACCTGGAGGGGTCTTGAGGTTTGTAGTCAGGCGAGCAAGACCCCAGAGCATCGTGGGCTGGCGAGGCGGCATTCAGCCTGTGTTGCTGAGCGGAGGGTGGCCGTGGGGTCCCCACTATTTTACTGTAGGGGTCCCAAGGAGACGAGGGGCGAGAGGATGGGGGGGAGAACACCTGAGGGGAGGAGGGGGGAGGTGCTTGAGGCCTGAGGAAAACGTCGTCCGCCAGCCCAGAGCCCTGGTTTTTGCCCCCGCTGACTGGCTGCTGTGGAGTCGCCATGGGGCTTCGACTGTCCGTTTCCGGGGAAATTCCCCCTGGGAGTATCTGGTTGCCTAGCAACTGTTGTTGTTGTTGTTGTTGCTGCTGCTGCTGCTGCTGCTGCCGGAGTTGCTCTATTTTCACCTGCTCCAACTTCTGACAGGCCTCGATTTTAGCCTGCTGTTTAAACATCTGTCTCTGTTGCTGAGAGAGAGACAGAGAGAGAGAGAGAGAGAGAGACTTAAGAGTCAGGTGCAGACCTAATGTGAATGTCATTGTCATTTTCAATGCAGCATGACATGGAAGCTAGCAATGCTCACTCTCCCTCTCTCAGTAGTGAATGGAGTGTGTATGGTGAAGTTAGGGCATGCTGGGAATGGTTCTACTGGTCACATGTTTTAGTTGACGTTACCATGGTGATGATAGAAGGGTACAGGGAGGCTTACGATCAAACCTCTGCTGAACAGTATTACTTTCTTTCTCTCTCTCTCTCCCCTGACATCTACACCTGACAGCTTCTCTTTGACCTTCAGCAGCTTGTTAGCATTCTCTACTGAAACCAGCAGGTGCCATTAGCTACCTGGCCAGCTTGTAGCTAGCAGTTTCCAACCGTCTCAGTGAAGAATGCTAAAAGGTTTCCCTGCAATGTATAAATGTGTTCAGCTTATTGCACCTAGTGAGGATACATACAGGCTAGCAGCACGGAATCACTTCTTAGCCTAAACCTTGGGTGCCAGATCTGGGCTAAATACCATTTCACATACAAGATGGACATATACACATGTTCTGCCACTGATTAGGGTTTCTGAGAGTGATTCAAACACACCTCAGTTTACTATATTCAGTTCTTCAAGCTTCTAATAGAAGTATTTAGCCCAGAAATAATGTACACAGCCGAACCTGGCTCAATCCATCTAAATTCCTCTTAATTGCTAGAGAGATTGGTTGAGTCTGCCTGGAAGAGGGGCTTGATCCTGATAAAACTTGCAGCGGCGATGTCCTGTCCTAGTGTCAACATTTCTGAGAATTGTCTCAGAATGTAGAGCTACCAGACTAGAATAAAACAACTGGATTATCATGCTAAATTATTATTATATATTATTATTACTATGTATAAACAGATGCACACATCTCTGCGTACAGCTCATTTCAAAACTATGCCAAGCTTCCAAATGCCACATCTAAACTCCAAAACTGTGGTCTTTCAGCCAGTTCTGTTCCTCAGACAAACTCAATCAATGGCAGAAAAATAGGGATTCCAAATATTGTGAATCAAGCCAGGACTGCTGAAAGCAGTTTGCCTTGAGATCTTACCAGAGCCTCTTTGCCACCTCCTGCTACAGATGCCTGGTATGGACAATCTTTATCTGTAGGTGATTTTAGGGCTTTGCTTTTGAGGAGATTTTCCTGCCTCTTCTTACCGGATCCCCAAGAGTCATTAAGCTCTCCCTTTTTAGACAATCCACAGTTAGAGAGTTAGTCCAACACCCGCCACACACACAACGCTCGCATATCGTCAGGGCTAACTGCATTAGGATTACAAACTCATCAATACTTCATTCAATAAATTAATTAAATACTCCACCCATCTATCTCTTTTTCTCTCAGATTATCTGTCTATTTATCCTCCTGTCATGCCTTCTAACAGTTACTAATGGTTTCTAACAAGGGCAGGAGATTAGCACCGTTATGCCGCAAATTTTGCAGCTGTTATGGGCCTGGACCTCTCCGGCTACAGAATGACATAGACATACAGTACAGATTTCTTATCTTAGAAAGCTATAGACGGGTTCTCACGACATTTGGTGGAAAGGTTGGCCATTGGCCGAGGACAAATTCTGATTATGATCTGGATGCAGAAAAGTATTCTTTATCACTGGGAGAAACAGTGAAGAGCTACAGGAGCGACTAAATAATTACTTCACAGGATAAATCATATTTCCTTATCAACATTCAATAAAGGGTGATCGACAGATGTCCAATGGGTTATGTTGATGTTGTCATGGTAGCATGGATATAATTAGCAGCCATGAATATTGACAATACCTCTCTTCCAATCAGGAAGTTTTTTAGGGGCGTGGTGCTGATCCCCCCCCCTTGCTACAACTGATGGAGGAGTGATGGGTTAAACAAGGCCTGTGCACACACACACACACACACACACACACACACAAACACAAACACACCATGGAACACACACACACACACACACACACACCATGGAACACACCCACACACACACACACACACACCTGTCGGAGTCTCCACTCCTGCTCTTGCTGAGACTCTCGTGGTCTCAGAGGGTCGCGTGACTCTGTGTCCATGGCGACGTCCTCGAACGGGCCGGCCGGCACCTGTGATAGGCTGCGTCTCAGCGAATCATTGGACAGCTGGACCTTGTTAATACGGAGTGCAGCGCGGTTATCCCTGGCTTTTTGCTATCGGAGAGAGAGAGATTTGTTCCAGACAAAAATACAGATAATATACAAGAGAAATATGAGAGAAGAAGAGAAGAGCTCACCACATAAGGTGCTCTGTCTTGGGAACTTGCTTTCCTCCACAGCTTAGCAATCTGTTTCACTCTGGAAGACCAATCTAAAAGACACATGCAGGTTAGCTCAACTGGTGGTGTGTGCGCGCGTGTGTGTGCGTGTGTGTGCGTGTGTGTGCGTGTGTGTGTGTGTGTGTGTGTACCAGGGTATTGTTCTTTCAGCTCAGGGTGGTTGATGTTGGCGTACAGGACAGGAGCCACGGTGGCCAGTTCTCCCAGGACCTCCTCTTTCTCCCACTTCAACATGCTCCGCTGGGCCGTCGACATCCCCTCATGCTCTGTTTCTCCTGACGACGCACTGGCCGAGGCTCCGGGTCCCGCGGCGGGCCCTCCGGAGCCCCAGGAGCCAATCACATCTCCTCCAAGCTGGTTCATCTTCCTGTTGGAGGAAACAGGAAGCAGTTTAGACACAGGCTGGCCACTTTGGTCTACGTACCTACTGCGGTTCTCATGGGGGTCTACTGGGGCTCTAATGAGGGGCTACTGGTTGCCAATGCCTATACCTGTTGCTGTCAGCAGGGGGCGGTCTGAAGTCTGCTGGGCCACTAGGCATCATGGGAGTTGTAGGAAAATGAGGCGTGGCTCCCATCAGGCCATTCATCACAGGAAGATCTAAGAGAGCGAAAGACAGTGAGAGATGAATTATCTACAGTGATTGTGTTTGTGTGTGTTTGTGTGTGTTTGTGCGAGCGTGTGAGTGTGTTACCTGCTGGCTGTGGTAGGGTCTTGTTGCCTGTGTGTGTGTTGAGGACTGGCTGACTGATTGTACTGGTACCGCCAGAGGTGCTGTTACTGGGACTTAGGACGGCAGTGAAGAGATCCTCCACATCTTTACCTTCCAACTCTGTAGGATACACAAACACACACACACACACACACACACACACACACACACAGGTTAACAGTGCAGTTTGTCTCAGGTGACGTTAGCAAAAATTGATACACCATGATACACCATGAACATTTAGGCCAAATAATGCACTTCCCACAGAAACACCCCCCCACAATATTCCAGATAGCCCTTGATCTGTGGGAAGCCTGGAGTTTGATTGACAGCACATACCTGGGATATTGTAGAGTCTGCTGAGAATCGCACCTGGAAGAAGAGTATTTATTCGTATTTACCAAAACACACACAGTTCAGTACACAGTAGTAGGTTGAATCATTGGTGTATTAACTCAACCAGACAGTAATAGCAGCCAAATACACATTTTTTAAATGGAACATCTTGAGATTGTACATTAAACTAACAGTTAAAACTAATCATCATTAACCGTTAACTCACCATCGCTAACCATCCTGTCTAGCTCGGGACTCAAGATGGCATCCAGAGACTCTTCCTGTACCGTCCTCTGGCCACGCCCACTGCTTCCTGTTGCCCCAGAGGTTAACGAGCCGTCATCCGCCAGCATGTCCAGGCCAGCTATAGAGATAGAGAGAGGCAGAAAGAGATGTCTGTCAGATTGAATCCATGCTAACAGCAAGCTAGCAGGAGACTAGAGGAGAGAGGACAAGGAGAAACGAGAAAAGAGCTGAAAGGGAGGGAGGTGGAGAACTGAGGAAGCAGCAGTAGATCTAGGAGATCTAGAAGTTAGTGCAGTAGAAGACGCTAAAGGCAGTCATCTGCAGGAAAAGCAGTAGTTGTCTGTTAAGAAGGAGGAAAGCTATGTTAGTGTCAAGAGGAAGAGGAGAGATGGAGAGTACCGGGGAGGGGGGGGTCTTACCGAAGGGAGACAGGGAACGTTCCATCTGGTACTTACAAATATCAAGACCTATGGAACAAGCACACCCTGTTACAGTCTTCATCACCACTGACCAACCAGAAACCACATTATCTGTCATGTATACAGCATCAACACACCTATCAGCTGCCTTCATGTAGAAGATGCTTTTATCCAGTTAAAACTTTAAAACTGTACCAGTACCTAAATACCTATACTTACTGTAAACCCTATCTGCTCCTAAATACTAGCACTTATTGTAAACCTTATTTCCATTAGTTTACTGTACATGTGAACCTGTAAACCAGGTGAACTAGTATAATAGAATAATTGAATCTGCAACCGTAGCACAGGTTAAGGGGTAATGACAACACACAAAGATATTTTGATGTGTACCTGTGTGTCCAGGGGCCAGTGTATGTGTGTCAGTAGTAAGGACTTCAGACAGATCCACTAGAGCTTGATCTGACATGACTGGATCACACATATGCACACACACACACACACACACAAAATGTTGAACACAAACACGGAAGACAATCATTGCCGTTTTTTCCGGATTTAAAAAACACTTACGTAGAGCCCCCTGCTTCCTGCCTGTTGCCATGGCAGCGACCAGTGTGTTTGAGGGGGAGGGGTCTGGAAGGCTGGGGGTGGGGCTTTTCATTTCCGCTATGTTGCCTGGTTGCTCGCCGTCTGGCCCCATCCTCCTCTCCTGCTGAAGGCTCCTGTCCAGCAGGTCCCGCCCAAAGAAGGCTTCCTACAGCCAATCAAAATGCCGGGATTCAGTAACCATTGTACATCTGTGTGTGTTCTAAAATGTGACTGTGTGTAAGTGTCCGTTTCTTGTGTATGTGTGCGTGTGTCTACCTGAAGGTAAGAGGGGAAAGCCTCTTCTAGTTGTGTTTTCTTCTTGCGGTATCTCTTTTTCACACACACCTTTTCCACTCGCTCAGAGTCAGGCCAGCCTGAGACACATAGAGCTTCATTAGCCAGAATATAGACCCAGAACAAAGACGCACACAAGCAGGCAGACAGGTAGAAGACCTACCTTCCTCTCTTCCAGGTGAACCAGTAGAATCCACCCTGCTCTGGCACCGTCTAGCTGCGCCTGGCCCAGCCTTCCCTCCTCTCTGCCGAACCATGAACCCCCCAATACCTGAGAGATATAGACATACAGACGTCGTCAGTTCATTTTATTATAAACATCTAGTTCAAAGCAGGCGATTTAAAGGTGCATAGGTTAACATGGTATATTGGCAGGGCCCACTGATCACAAGATTGTTTTTTAAAGCTCTTCAGAGCCTTTTGGTTTTTTTCCTTCGCTTTTTTTGCAGTAGTTGCAAAAACCGTGGCAGCGAGGCAGACATCTGTGTCTGTAGTTCGTCCCAACTCTTTCCTAATGCATGCATGCTGCATCGCTTTGTCCCAGTACATTTCTCATCACTTTACTATCTAGTACAGAGACACTCACAAGGAGGTTTCATCTTACGCTATTGGTTTAACAGGGACTACACTAACAGCAATCCATTAGTATAAAAAAGCTGGGGGACTGGATAAGCTAGTGGTTAGCACGGTCAACTCCCACCCGACAGGTTCTGGGTTCAATCACCAACATGCCTGGCTTACTTATAAGCAGCCTTGAGCAAGATGCCTAATCCCTAACAGCTTCTTATTGTACAAGGCTTTGGATCAAAGTGCTAAATGACCAAATTGTAAGTGTAATAGGAACAGCTAACTAAGGACAGAGGAAGCCAACAGCCAGGACCTTGCCCCCTCCTCACCTGGACGATAGGGTTTCCTTTTCCTCTTTTTGTTGCCATCAGTAACCTCCAACCCTTTGCCATATTCATCGTGGCCGTGGTCTCGTTCAGGGCTGGAGTCAGATTTTCCCTCGCACTCCATCTCACCTGGAGAGCAAAAGAGAAAATGTTTCCTTAAATTGTTGTAAAAAGTTAACGTGCTTTTATTTTTTAGTTTTTTTGTTACGATTTTTGGGAGGGACAACATGTTGACCTCTGGTATCGTTCTGCTCAGGGTCGCGGGCCCCATCAGCGAGGGGTTCTAGGTCCGGGGGGGTTTGCAGGACTGACACGCTGTTCTGATTGATGATTCGCAGCTTCAACTTGGGTTTAGATCTACAGAAACAAGGATCAGGGTCTCTAATGTACTCTTTGTTGTTCATTTACCATTATGTGTTTAACATAAAGATCATGTTTATCTGATCTAAATGTAATATGATTTTATACATTCTAATATAATCTTATATTATATACCATATATTTTGATGATGAATGATGTGATAAAAGTATTTCTAATTTGTTTGGGGGCGGGGGGGGGGGGGGGGGGCATTACGTGCGGTAAC
>JAOEHI010050893.1:6034-19860 GCA_025447815.1 Percopsis transmontana | reverse complement strand
TGTGTGTGTGTGTGTGTGTGTGTGTGTGTGTATACACACACACACACACACACACATAGTTCAGCATATTTAGTTTATATATATACATTTGTTATCTACTGTTAATAAATAATCTCTTGTATACTATTGCTATACAGTGTTAGGCCCATACCTGCTGGCCTACCCGTAGGTGCTTTGTTTTTCATAGATAGAATTGATGCATATTTAGTAGAACTGTATCGATTGTGATTTATTTCTGTTTTCTCCAGATGTCCGTTCAGCAGATGATGGCTGGTGTTAGTGACGCAGGGAGAAATACTCGCGCCACTTCCGCCACTGGGGTACAGACTCCCGAAATCACGCCTCTGTTCTGCCTGCTCAGTCCTCCTGTGCGCCTAACGGGGGTGTATTGTGCTTCTTTATAGGGCAACGGCGCGGTGGACGTGCACATCAGCATGGATCAGTCCATTCAGAGCGAGCCCAGGATGAGGCTGCAGCTGGCGGAGAGCTGGCTAAGAGTGGCCCGGTCCGTAATCCTCAGGCTGGAGGTACAGCTGCTACTGAAGGGCTCCTCAACATGAATATAACAATATAACAAACACAACCTGACATGATAATGGAGGAGGAATAATTGATAATTTGCATGAAGTTCAATGGCATTTTCTTGCTTCATTCTGTTAACACTGATCCTTCTTCTTGTGCCAAGCATATGGGAACATATTAATGAACTGGTTTTCCCTCCACATGACATGGAGACAAAGTGATCACCAAGACGACACAGTGAAACATTCACCCAGCGACACAAGTGTCTGTGTGCTGTTGTGTCTGTGTGTCTGGCGTGTAAAGGATGGCGTGTCCCCTGTGCTGTAGGGTCACACCGGTGACGGCACCTCTCAACCGGCATCGGAGGCGCCACAGTCCTCTCCGTCGACGTCGTCTTCCTCCACCCCCGCGGCAGCAGACCCCGCGGCTGCAGCACCGCAGCCTATGGACACAGCCCCTCCGCCCCCGACTCCATCTTCTTCCTCCTCCACCCAGACCGAGGGCTCGACACCCTCCGGCCCCCAGTAAGGCTTTGTCATTTAACACGGAAGTTCAGTCGCTGCTGGCGTAAGTGAAGCCAAGTCAAGCGTGTGTGTCTGGAGCTCGTCCCAATGACTCCGGGTCCGTGTGTCCCTGTGCCCAGTCACCCCAGCCCGGCGGAGTTTGTGGACGTTCTGTCTGAAGTCAGGAGGGTGGAGGAGAGACTACGTCCGTTCATTGAGAGAACCCATTCCATCCTGGGCGCAGCTACCTCGGCAGACTACAACAACAATGTGAGGATGTTTATGTTTTTAGCGATGCTGGTTATGGTTTGTGAACACATTCCTAATAATAAGTGACAGATTACAGTGAGTGTGTGATTTAAGTCCACACGCTGAGCTGATGCTTGTCCTAAAATATTCAGTTTTAGGTCACTGTATTTAATGAATTTAATTATGAAGTTAAATGAATTTTTATAAGAAACCATTTTCATTGGGTTCAATTGTTGCAGGTGAACTCTGACGACGAATCTTGTGAAAAAAAACATTCCTAGGTAATGTTTCAGATACTATATGTTAGATGTATGTTTTTGAGAGACAGTGGAACTTAAACGTACACTCCTATTGGCACCCCCAGAGTACCTCTCTACCCTTCCCCTCAGTGTGAGAGGAGGAGTAGAGAGTGGATTGTGCCTAGGAGCTCTGTAGGGGGAGGAATAGTGTACCTTTTCAATGGAAGTCATAAAACAATATAATGGTTCTATAAATATAGACGCAGACGCGTAGACTTACTGCATATTGAGCCTAGGAATCTTTATAGTCAATCGACTTACTAAAGCGTAATGTCCCTTTTGTGATGCAATGTTTGAAGTCTTCCACCTGGTGCCTGCTTTTAATGGTAAACAACCGAAGAACATCTTGTGTCCACAGGTCCAGGAAAGGGAGGAGGACCAGCGCATGCTCAACCAAGTTGGGGATGCTCTTCGTCTCCTTGGCAACGCCTTGGTTGCCGTCAGCGACTTGCGCTGCAACCTCGCCTCTGCTCCTCCCCGCCACCTCTATGTGGTTCGGCCCGCGACACATTACGCCTCCCCACTTCTGCTGCAACCTGGCCTGCCCCACATGCCTATTCCAGTAGGTTACCATGACAGTGAGACAGATAGTGGATTGGCCATTGTAGCAGCTATGTGCTAACATGGGGTGTGTCCCCCCCCTCTTACAGATGAATTTGGGGACAACAGTGACCATGACGTCTAATGGGAGAGCAACAGCTGAGGGGCAAGCCCCGCCCTCCCACACCGCTGGTCAGCCGGAATCACAGGCCCACAGCCTGGCACCGCCCCTTCAGCCCAATGGGATCAATCAGCAATCAGGGCAGGGCGGTCCGCGGGTCATCAGGATCACCCAGCAGACCATGGAGCCAGTGGTCATGATGCAGGTCAACATGGATGGTAGGTGACCCTCCAGAGAGCTGCCTGCCTCACCGGCTTAGGTCTGACACTCATTTTAATAGCATTCTCACCCATACAGGAGAATCAGCCAGTGGACCCCAGCTTCCTGGACAGACAAACCCCGCAGCTCAGAATGGTGAGAGGCTTAGCCCAACACAGATTTTGTTTGTTTGTTTTATCCACCCGTACTTTAAAGCAGTGGTTCTCAATATGGGGGGGGCGCTGCAGGTGTTTGCATGTGTCACAACATTTATGCAACATAAAGAAGCTGTGTCATGCTTTAAAAAAAAAAAAACATTTGGGACCAAATATTTAAAGGGCCACGCCTCAATTTGTGTGGGGAATTATTATGGTTGAAACCAGCATTATAAAAACATTGTTGTTTAATTTCAAAACTCCCAGAGTGTATACCCCTCCTACACAAGTGCTAAGAGAATGTTGTTTGCTTGCAATAACTGGTATTTAACCGGTTCAACTCGCTTTAGATAAAAGTGTCTGCTAAATGATGTAAATGTACTAATTCTCCCAGCTCTCATAGGCACTCACTGTTCTGTAGCCCTCCACCCTAACTGCTAGCTGTTTCACTGACTGGTTCCTAAGTAAAAACACTTGGGCTGCAGTCTGTGGTTCTGGGTGCGTTATCATCCAACCCTCGCTAAAGGACCTGTTGCTTTGTCTATTTTTGTCTCCTGCCAGGGGCCACACCTGTCCACATTCCCGGCCTCCCACCGGAGTTCATGCAGGCCATCATGCACCAGATATCCCATCATGCCGCAGCCATGGCAGCAGCTTCGGACGCTCCGCCCGGACAGACGCTACCCGTCCCCGGGACCTCTGGCGGCGAGGGGGCTTCTCCTCCTCAGCCTCCCCACCCAGCGCAGGCAAGGGTGGTGATCACCAGGCCAGCTTTCTCCCCCCGCATCCCCCCACCTGCTGCCACCAGGGCAGCCACCATCAACGTCAGAGCAACAGCGCCCCCTAGTGCCGGACAGCAGCCCGGGCAGGTAAGTCCAGTGGATTTGTTCAGCACTCAAACCCAAGCCTAGTGTTTACAGCCCGCGTGGAAGAGACAGAAACGTGTAACACGTGCTGAACCAGTTAACCATGCTACTGCTCTTTATCCCAGCACCACCATGGCTCCCCTGTGGCCCCCTCCCCCCTCACTCAGATCATCAGTGGTCTGGTAGGACATCTGCTAATGCCCGGAGCAGGTGAGCCTCTCCTCTCCTCTCCGTGTAACTCTGTCATACGGTATGTTTAATACTAATGCCAAAACATATGATAAACCCCCCTTTCAGTTTCCATGGGTGAGCCAACTACTAGCTCCTCCTCCTCCTCTTCCTCCTCCTCCCATTCCTTCTCCTTCTCCTCGTCTGACTCCTCCTCTACCACCGCCCCTCCTCCTCCTCCACCTCCTCCTGCCTCTGCCAACACCTCCGGGCAGACCTCCACCCACACCACCAGCACCGCCACCGTGGGCCAGCCGCAAGACGGGGGCGGTGAGGGAAACATGGCCCAGCTCCTGGGCTCCCTGCTCGGGGGAGCCACAGGGCACGGGGCCCCCCCCTCCATCACGGTGACGCTGCCCGGGGTGCCAGGCTTCTTCCAGGGCATGTCTGACTTCATGCAGGTGAGCTCCTCGACCGCTCAGCTCCCTGTAAACTGTTAGTTGGCTCTTATGCGGAACTTGAATAGTGGAACTATCAAACTATACGTACAGTACAAGCGGTTACCATAACAACCGTAGAAGTATGAAGGCGGTGTGTACATTGGTCAGTCTACAGACGACATGCTTCAGAAGAACCTTGGGTGAGTTGTAAGTTGTGTCACTGTGTCAGTCTGGCCAGCATCCTCCTCAAGCGCCCCAGCAGTACCCCGGCCCGCCTCCCCGGGCCCCCGGCGGAGGGGGCGGCGACTCCCTGAGCCCGGAGCTGCTCACTGGCATCATCCAGGGGGTGCTGTCCTCCATGATGGGCTCTCTGGGAGCTCAGCACGGACCCAGCGAGACCATTGCCCAGTTCATCCAGAGGCTGTCCCATACCAGCAACCTGTTTACTGGGGGCGCAGAGGGCGCCGTAGGTGAGTCATGCGGTTTTGGACCCGTGTATAGGTGCATCTCAAAAAATTTGAATATTATGGAAAAGTTCATTTATTTTCGTAATTTAATTAAAAAAGTGAAACTTTCATATATTCTAGATTCGTTATACATAAATGGAACTATTTCAAGCCTTTTTTTGTATTAATCTTGATGATTACGGCTTACAGCCGTAATTCTTTATTAGAATATTTTGAGGTACTGGATTTTGATTTCCATAAGTTTAAAGCCGTAATCATCAAGATTAATACAAAAAAAGGCATGAAATGGTTCACTTTATGTGTAATGAATCTAGAATATATGAAAGTTTCACTTTTTGAATTATATTACGGAAAGAAATGAACTTTTCCCCGATATTTACATTTTTTGAGATGCACCTGTAGCACAGTGTCTTCTCCAACTGTTGGTTGGGACCCCCGACGGGGTCACAAGATGCTTTTATAATGTTTTTGAAATGTAATTATTATAATTGATGTATTTAAAATGATGTGTTGTATTATTTTTTTTTTCTCTCCATTTTTCGTTGATTATCTTTGATAAAATGTGCATTTATTTTAAGTACTGTTTAAGGTTGTTGTACTGTCTATTTTTATGCTATTAAAAGTAGCTTGCAACGAGGAGGGTGCAACGTCTTTTTGGGGGTCGCACGCCGGAAAGATACATAAGCTAAAGCGACTGGTGCTTAACTGTGTAATGTACTGCGTGTGTATGTCTGCAGTGCTTTCCTGCTCATTTGTCTGTTGGCCTGTCTTGTCTGTCTTACTGCCGTCTAGCTTCCCTACATGACTGCGTCTCTTCTTCTCTTATTGGCCAGGGTTCTTTGGGGACCTGCTGTCCCTGCTGTGTCAGAATCTGTCCATGGTAGACATGGTTCTGTTGCTGCACGGGAACGCCCAGCCTCTGGGCCGCCTGCAGCCCCAGCTAAGCAGGTTCTTCACCCAGCAGTACCTCCAGGGCCGCGAGCCCACCGATGCCAACATCGCTGTGAGTGCCTACCCTTCACTCCCACTTTTTTTTTGAATTAACATTAATTCTGATGAAACATTAATGTCTTCTCCGCAGACTGCATCTGAGGAGCTCATCAACGGTCTGGAGGAATACATTGCGGAAACCTTTGTAAGCATAACTATTTCACTCACACACACACATGCCCCAGTCCTCTCCCGGTGTAACGCTGTGCGTTGAACTGTGTGTTCTCTTTAGTCCTCGGTTACCGTGCGGGAGGGCGTGGACATCGTTCAGACCAACATGTCCTTCCTGAGACAGCAGTTCACGCAGATGGCCATGCACATCCTGCGCTACAATGGTAAATAGTGTACATACACAGCCTCGTCTGCCTCAGAGCCCAACCCAGCTCTAATCTGAGATGTTTTCAGAGCCGGTTTTTGCCCGTCCTAAACTAGCAGATTTGAATTTAGCTATCTTAATCGCTAAAAGAGTTACATTCTTTGAATTCTCTGTCTTTGTTTTAGATTAGTCAGTTTACATCTGATGTGTTTTAAATCTGTGGAGAACTTCAGTAGAAACTGTTACTTTCCATGTCACCTTTTCATTGTAAATGTTGTTGGTCTGTAACTCTCCCTGGAAAGCAGGCCTTGTACCTCAGTGGGAATATTCCTTTCTGTTCAATGTAGATCACACGTTCGGGCCCCGGCTGTTGCTGCTGTGCACCCAGGGCCTGTTTGAGTGTCTGGCCCTCAACTTGTACTGCCTCCGAGGAGATCAGAGAGACCTGACCATGGTCATCAACCAGCGCATCGTTAGTACACAGGGGGGGTACAGGGGGGGCACAGGGGGGGCAGGATAGTCTAGTGGTCTTGGTGTTGGACTCCCAGCCGGAAGGTCGTGGGTTCGAGCCCCAGAGTTGGCCTACCTGTAAGCATCCTTGAGCAAGATGCTATCTGCTATCTGCTCCATGTAATAGCACCATGTAATTGTGCTAAATGACCTAATTGTAATTGCTACACTGCACTAAGCTCTCACCTAAGGGAGCATACATAGATGTCATAATCATAATCATAATAATAATAATAACAATAAAAATGGTTGTGTGTTTGTGTGCGTTCAGAGGAGGATGTCGGCAGAGGTCAACCCCAGCCTGGTGAACTGGCTCACCAGCATGATGTCCATGAGACTCCATGTCATTCTGGAGCACAACCCCATTGCTGACGACCAGATCCAGCACTTTGTCATCCACACACAGGTAATACAGAACACCTCGGTAAGATGTAATGAAATTCTATCAGAGAGCATAGCAGTTATGCAAGTCTGTTTAGAGTTTATCAAGAGTTTAGACATGGTTCAAATGTTCTTATTTTACAATGACAAGATGTAGAAAATATTTTAAAATTGAATCCTACGCTTCCATTATTTAGCCCCGACATTCTCGACATTCATTTATAAAAATATATACAATTACATTTACATTTATATTTAATATATTTTTATTTACATTTTTTTAAATTATTTAATATATACTTTTATACACTTTTGCTATTTATATTCTATATTATATTTACAAGAACATGCAGTGGTCTCCCAAGTTTTTCCATGGCTGTATATCCACTTTGTATTATGTGTTGTAGTGTTTCTTACCTGTTATGTGCTGTTGTGTGTCAGAGTGACTCTAGCCAGGCGATGCAAGCTGTGGCGCAGGCTGAACAGCAAGACGGTCACAGTGTAGCGGTCAGTTGTGCTTTTATTCAACCGTAATCCTTAAAGGTACATTCCTCGTTTTGTGTCTGCCCTATTGCCATGTTGTTGCTTTTAAACTCGCAAATGCTCCTCCCGCACCTTATGCCCTGAGTGGCTGGCACTCTTCTCTACCCCTCCCCCTACAACACTCCTAGGCTCAAACTGTTGTCTGTTCTTTCCTCTTACTACCTATTCATTATTTACTATGTCTATCTTATTCTAACATTAACCAGATTAGCAGTTTTGGGCCGCTTATGCCTAAACACTTCCACATTCCACAGTCATTGTTGACAGAGTTCAGGAGAGGGCATTAACCAGAAATATCACAAAGAAATATCTGTTGTGCCAATGAATTGTGAGTTAATTTCTTTGCTCTCGAGTTTTGGTAGTGATTAGCCCTAATAGTCCTGCTAACATGACCATTGCTAAGTGATGACAGCTCACCCAACAGCCATCCTCCCTTTCCCACCTGAGAGACCCACTAAACTGTCTTCACAAGCTGTCTCGTAGCCCAGTTAGGAGCATGTTAATGTTAACCAACAGGCCTAGCTTGCCTCACAACTGCGTATTCATTCCTCTCCCATCCAGATGGACGACACTTTGTCCCCTGCGCCTGCCACCACAGCCGAGGAGGCCATGCTGGTGTCGGGCGACGGCCGCGAGGCTGGGGCGTCGCCCAGGGAGACCACGCCCTCCCGCAGGGTGTGGTCAGGGGACACACCGGGCGTGGTGGCGCCCAGTGGCAGGGAGGAGGCGGGGCCAGAGGCGGAGCCATGGGCAGCAGCTGTTCCACCTGTAAATGGTTCTCTATAGAAATGCTTCATAAATGATGTCACCTTTTATGGCTGTAGAAACCTGTGCCCAGGCTTTATTTGACAGACAGATCATACCCACTATTTCCTGGACACATGTTTCAATTGTAATTTACATATTAAAGGTACGTAAATAGGCTGTACATGACCTTAAAGGAAGCCTCCCAGTAGAGAAGAATGCCTTTTATCTGTGTAATTAAAGGCTATCCAAATAAACCTGACTTGACTAGAATAGGCAAGTTTGACAGTAACAATAATAAATGGTCAGGTGTGTCTGTGTTATTGGCTAGAAAATAGATAACCCACAGTTACCAGGTATGCAAGCATAGCACTGCCTTTGCCCTCCGGGCTTATCTGATCTGTTTGACATATACTGTAGTTACAGTGACTAACTCATTGTTCACAGGAATGGGTGCCTATCATCAGACATGACATGCTGTCTCAGAGGAAGATCAAAGCCCAGCCTTCCCTCTCTGACGCTTACCTGCACGGAATGCCTGCCAAGAGGAGGAAGGTGAGATCTTTACATTTACTGAATAATCTCCCTGTGCGCGTGTAGATTCCCACCATAACCTCTCAAGTTCTGAAATTCAAGTGTGAGGTAATTTGTGCTTAATGAGTGTTGGTTGAGACTTCAGACTGTTAAAGCATCAACCTCAACAGTCTAGAAACGAGTGAGAGGGCTTAGGGTTCCTACATCAGAAAATTAGAATCCTCCAATGGAAAACCACACATTTGTTTTAACGTGTTTTGTTGAGAGAAACGAAATCCTGTTTCTCATGCATGTGGGACAGAGTTGCTGTTGGTGTTTTGGGAAGTATAGTGACTGTAGTTTCATATGCTTGTCAGACTGCCCAGTGTGAAGGGCCCCACCTTTCCTTGGCTGACGCAGTGAGTCGTGCTGCTCGCACCACAGGGGTCAGGCCTGTAACAGCCCCAAATATCCTGCAGGGGGAGCTAGAGACACCAGAATTACAGGAGGCATACACGGAACAGGTAAATGCATTTACTGAATTTAATGTAATCCAATTTTTACTTTCCTTGTAGAGACAATCTTCCCACGTTTTCCTGAGACCAAACTGACATGCTTTGTGTGCAGCATAATACTATCACAGTAGGAATAGTTCATAATATTAGTTCATTTAGACATTTTTGATTATAATGATGAGGTGTGCCATTCAATCAGTTATTATCTATATATTATCTTCTGTAAACCTGTTTTTAAATGTTCTGCTCAAGGTGAGACATGACCTTAAAGAGAGAGTGAGACACGATCCCAACTACTGCTCACAACGTTTCCCCAACACGCACCGGGCATTCTCTTTAGACGACTCTTAATCCTATTGGTCCGTATCAATGTCAGCAACCGTCTGTGTCCAGTCACCTCGTCCCAGGATAATCCATCTAAAGCAATTTAAATTTAGTGAGTTGTTGAATCAGCCAATACTGTGCTTTGACTAAAGTTTACCTGCTGTAGATGTGTAGTCTATAAACCCATCTAAGCTTCATAGCCTGAGGAAGTCTACCCTTTGTTTTAAATGTTGAATGTATTATATATTTGTATACGTTTAAACTGTAAAATACTACAAACTGTACATTGTGATAGTGTTACTCACCATGGAATATATTGTTTTGTTTACATTTTAGATTCTTAATCTTAAATCACTAGCTCTTTATTGGGTCCTTGTTTGTACAGTAATTTAGGGAATTATTTTTGCCATTGATATTTTGAGTCTGGATGTTTTGTCATTCCTATCTTTTAACCATAAATAAATGTTTAATGCAATTAATCTACCATGTATGATTTCATGGTACTGTATTAACACTTTAGCAATTAGCAAGCACAGCTTCAATGTATAGAATTTGTAAAAAATTTAATGTTTAGCCTGTGCTCATTGCTCTCAAATAAAATTGATTTAAAAGTCAATTGTTTTCTTTTGAATTTTGTTTATATGGGTTAACCTAATAACATTTTCAGAGTAGAAGGGGGTGAATAAGTAAACACACAGCAGAGAAGGGGCTGTGTAGTGTATATGTGAATAAAATGCCTCTGAATGGTGTGAAATCTCATTTGTGTCATGTCTTCACTTCTTTGTCCCCTCAGGTCAATAAATATACACTATGCCTAAGTCTTTACCTCTTTTATGTAGAGATTCTAGTCATACACTCAAGCAATAAAGTTCGACGCCACTTGTACTTGGGCCAATATTCTACCACAAACCAGAGCAAAAAAAACCGAGTTCACTTATTTGACTCCTCAACATTCTATTCAACATTGTTTGACATGCTTCATTACCCACTTTGAAAGAGCACAGAAGACTAGAGTGCAGGCTTTTGTGTAAAACCTAGTGACCGCATCACTACTGCAACCTAATTATAGATGTAGTAATTATTCATGAACACTGGGTGAACAAAGATTTGTTTGTATCAAGATTACACTAAATCTCGATGAAACTATAAACACTATAGTCAGATATTGCTGATAGCCTGCGTCCAGGGTTCTATTTGTAGCTCCTTTATTAGCATTGTCAGGACTGACTGAGGCAGCTCTCTCTCCTCTGCAGGCACCAGACTAACAGAATGTGACAGTTGTGCTATATCAGAATGAAAACACATCTTATAGAGACACAAGCACAAAACACTTCCAGTGGTCTCTGCAAACAGAGATGAAACTACTGGGGTCCGGCCATCAGGTGGAGACTCAGGAGTCCCACTTGCCATTTCTATAAGCATTATGTTAGTAGATCATCATAGTACGCATGTACATCATGTGTTTATTTCCACAGTTTATGAAAGTGCATTGAATTGATCTCACACAAACTCGCCAAAAATAGTAAATGGAAAACAAAAAAGCTGAAATGGGGGCAGATAACCAAAAAAACGTGCAAAGGCTGAACAGCAAACACGTGGAACTGGCAGAGCTGAACAACTGGCTTATCAGTTACTTTTAGTTTTGGTCACTATTAGAGCAGCGGCACTTTCCCCCCTCTGTGTTCTTCCCAACATCTCAACTATTCACCAATAGTTTTAATATAGTAATATAACACAAATCTATGCCACGTGATAAATGTACTATGAGCTACAGTCCAGTTCTAGCTAGGCATGCACTGCGCAGGTAACATAATTTCACCAGCTGTACAATTGTGCCTTGATTTGTTTTAGCATAGCATTCACTGCAGACCAAATTACATAATGTTTTCAAATAGCTACTAGCGCTGTTGTACCAGAGAGGACATTTAAGCTACACAAGTGTGACATGTACATTACACTGCTCTAACATTGACATTTTAAGAGTACACAGTATCTTAAATTGGTTAGTTTCATGAAATGTGACCGTGGGACATGACCAAATCGCTCCGTTTTTACCAATACAGCATGTCAATGAGATATTAGGTATTCTGTTCAATTGTTCATGTTTTTATAACAACCGAGATTGTATATTTTCAGAGCAGGCCCACAGTGTTCCCGTGGTGACTCTTGGACATAGCAACGGATCAATCTTTTCACACAATGAATGCTGTTTGGATTTGTGACATAATTCAGCTAGCCTGGCCTGCCCCTATCCCTCCCCCTCTCAGTTTCTGGGCTGACGGAGGGAGGAGAGGAGGGGAGGAAGGAGGTTGAGGGCTGGTCGGTGCTCCTGGAGTCCCAGTGCTACCAGAGCCCCCGCCAGCAGGGAGCGAACCCTGGGCAGGACGGGGGGCTGTGCCTGCATCACCTTGAGATACAATCAGATGCGTTAGCAGAAACCACTCAACAACAAGCTCACCATCGACTGCCTCTAGATAATAAGACAGAGCCACTCACCTTTTCTACTTTATGACAGTGAATGAGTCCATCATGTCCAATATAGAAGGTAGAGAATGCATCGTATGACCTAAGGGGCACACAATTAGGTTTCGTTGCAAAAGTGAGAAAACTATTATCACTGGAAGGCCCGCTAGGCGCTGTGTACAATACACTAGCCGGGATCCTAGCATACCTGTACAGGTGCGACTTGTCCTTCCTGTAGAAGCGCAAGAGCAGAGTGTGGAAGGGCAGGCCTCTGATCCTCCAGCGAGCCTTCACCGTGCTGTCCTCCGCGTGCTTGGTCAGCTTCAGCACCTCAATGCGAGCCTCCGCGTAGTAACACAGACACAGCAGCCGCCACAGCGATAGGCTGAGCTGGTAGGCCACACGCCCCCTGCAACCAATCAGGGGGGAAAGAATGGACCAATCGGTTTAAATAAGACATCTTGGTTGTTGCCAGCCAACAACCAGAAAGCAGTGAAGAGCTATGAGAAAGGGAGCAGGCGGACTGACCTGGTGTGGGTATTCAAGAGGCCGTTGATGAACTCCACATCATTTGAATACATGGTGAAGTCATGGCTCTTCAAGAAGAAACTGGGAAGCTTGGAACACCAAAAGGTCAAAATGTATTCCTCGATTATGTGTCACAACATAACATTCACAGACACACCAAATGATATTATATCCCATTTTGAATGATACCGTCTTTAGACTCTCACCTCCAGCCGAAGCCTTTCATACATCAAGGCCAGTTTCTCCTCTCCTTCACTCTCCCTTGCATTATGACCCCCTTCCGCTCTCTCTGCCTGGCTACACAGAGAGACAGCCAGCCATGTAGACAGCTCTAGAGGCTTGTTCTCAAGTCCAACAGCGCATCCAGACGGGATCCCCCTGGCAGACCGAGGCTGTGTTGCCGGGCAGTGGAAACAATAGAAATGGGAGCCATACATGAACGGAGCAGGACAGCCCTCGGCTTCAAAAAGTCTCCTGAAAGAGCCGTGCTCTCCCTTGGCCCCGCCCTCTTTCTTCGGAGCGTCCGCTCTCCAGCCGACACTGATGTCGTCCTCTCTGCTGCCGTCCACGGTGGTCAGCGGGAAAAGAAACTCCAGGGGCTTGCCGGCCTCCGGCGAGAGGAGCTGCCCAAACAGGGGGCTCTCCCCTGGGTTGCGCTGGCCCTCACACTCCCCCCAACGCACCACGATGCAGACGCTGACCGAGTGCCACTCCTCCTCGGAGCAGGGCGCTCCCTGGGGCTGGCTTGCATGGTGGAAGGGATGGGAAAGGGCCGGCTGCTTAAAGTTCTGATATCTCAGGCCATTGGGGGGACCAAGGGCCCATGATGCACTGCTCAGGGGCCGGGTCTGTTCAATCAACTGCCATTCACTTGCCTGAGAGGAAGCAAATTGAGTTAGAATATTAGCTTTACACTTAAAGCTGCATGTGCACTATTTGTACCTTTGCATCTCTACTCCCTGATGCAGCCTTTATACTATGATTGCTACAGCAACAGACAAATATAATTTACATTCAATATTTAAATCAATAGTCCTGTAAGCCATAAATCACCTGTGAGAGACTCCACCACTGTTTCTTGACCGGCTGTCTGCTGACATGGCCCCTGACGCGTCCCACCCAGAAAGCGACACACCCTCTGCACACAGCCATTCACCACAGGGGCAGGACCAACCCCAATCACCAGATTACCATACCCACAGCCGGGCTCAAATCACAAATTTGAGATCTGTTTCTGCTTGCTGCCGTATGTTGTATTCACTTCTAGACAATTCACAAAACTAGGGAAATGCCCGTTCTACCCACACACCTGGAAAGTCTGAGAAAAGAGGAGAACAATACTTGTGAGTATAAGTGAGTATACAATAGTTCAGACAAACATGGAAATATCTGTATAAAAGTGGTGCTAAATATCAACAATAAGTGGTGTCTCAAAATTGTCATAATTAAACTGCACCACCAGTTGTCTATG
>JAOEHI010050892.1:0-19862 GCA_025447815.1 Percopsis transmontana | reverse complement strand
CACACACACACACACACACACACACACACACACACACACACACACACACACACACACACACACACATGCATACACAACCCTGTGTTTGTTAAGGTTATTATAGCCAAGCTTGGCAGGTCGGGGCTGTGTGTGTGTGTGTGTGCATGTATGTGTGTGTCGGGTAGGTGGGTGTTCAGATGTCCGTTGCCTGTGCATGTGCAAACAGCTTGTGAGCGGAGAAATAGAGACGCATGTTCTGACCAGACCAGCGGAGAGAATCTGTTGTGTTCTAACGCTTGTGATGATCTAGGTTCAAATTAGAAGATCTCACTTTTCACTATTTAATCTCCGTGTCTGGGAAGATGAGAAGCACATGTGATGAATGTGCACTTTCAGTGTTGATACTGTGTAAAAACTGAAGTGTAATATCTAATGACATGTAGCCTAAGGAACATGAGTGTATTGGGTGTAAAGCAGTCACATTTGTTAGCAAACTCAAGACCTCCAATGAGGGGGAGTGGTGATGGATGGGTAAAACTGAAACAGATACAGTAGTATAAAGAAGGCATACGCGTACCCTCATTGTCGATTTCACTATGTGTTTGAAACAACCAATCCAGCATTTAACCTCACATCTGCACGTGTTGTTCCATTACATTAGTCTATCCAGCTGGTTAACTGCACTGTGAGAGAGATTTCTTCCCTGCTGTGCTCGGTGTTAATTAAAGCTATACACATTGTGCTTCCCACAACTAAATAATACAATTTAGAACAGCTTCTACTTCTTGGTTACTTAAATAATGTTGTTGCACAGACTGTTAGTGTTTTGGGGTTGGGGGGGGGGGGGCTAGTCTTTTTTGATTTCAAGATTTTGAAATGAGCTCTTTAATATTTTATAAACAGATGGGTGCTTACACAGCAAAAGAAAGCTGTTCATGGGTCATAAACAATGAGCAGCTTATTTGTCAGAAGGGTATGCGTCCCGCCAATTAGAAAGGCTGTGGTTTGTTTGGTCTCGAGCGAGCTCTTAGAGAACTAGTGACTCTCTCTTAGTTCTCACTTACCTTCTTCTAACCTTAACATAACTTCATAACATAACATAACTTAACTTCTAACATAGGTTGAGAACCATGTTGTAGCATACCATTGCATTATGCACATGACCTCTCCTGCAGGCTAATTACGTTGCTTGTGTTCGTGTGTTGTGTGTGTGTGTGTGTGTGTGTGTGTGTGTGTGTGTGTGTGTGTGTGTGTGTGTGTGTGCTCTACCTGGGTCCATGGAGGAACCATATGTCACCGTGTGTCCTGCAGGGCCACCCTTCGGCCCGTCTCTCTGACCACTCTCACTGTCCCAGCAAGGTCAAACAGCAGGCCGTTATGCGGCCGCATGTATTAGCATGCCTTATGAGGGCCGGGACAGGTGTTATGGTGTCCCACAGAGGCTACATGACTGCGACTCCCACGTCCCAGGATGACGCGTCAGGCTGCAGCCGTGAACCTTGACACGGAAGGCTGTTCAAAGTCACTTTAGAGATAGCCCTGCATGGAAACCAACGGTAAGTGCGTTAGAAGGGCCGTATGTGCATACGGGAATGCACTAATATGTCTATTTATACTAGGTGTTTAGGCACAACTGCATGTCTGCTTGTTTCTCAATGTGAACAGGGGGCCTTCAGTGTATAGCAGTGATAGTGATGCAGGCAAGCCTATTGATCATCGTGCTAGCTAAAGGCAGAGTGAAAGTGGAACTATGACAGCATTGTTACTTTTGAGAAATTGACACAAACAATCAATTCCTGAATACTGACAAATTGGATGTGTACATATAAGGCTGTACAATACACATGCTATCCCCTGGTTAGTGCCACTTGAACGGTACGCAACGATTTTATAGAGTAAACTTTATATAGGAGACATTTAATGAGCTTGTTTCCTCGTCACTGATTCTCAGCTGTGAGTGATTTTGCCATTGCCTCCACTGAGCAGAGCACTGCTAAAGCCAGAGGGGCCAGAGGTCAATAGCTCCATGTCTAATGCCTTGGGTCAGCATTGCATGGCTCTGTCCACTCCCAGACCACCTCTAGTATTGCAGAGTTTGTGTAGTTTCTTACACACAAACCAAGAACACACGTGTGTGCATATGTACAGCATACCGGTATGCACCTGCCAACACACGCTTGCTATTGATTGTTAATGCCCCAGATAATTTCTAGGTTCTCACCAGGTGGTTGTGACCCATTTCCCAGTACACCCCTACAAGCATTCTGATTGGCCCACCATGTCTGTCTGCCTCCCACAGACCTACATTAAGCATGCTTTATCATAGCTGCATTAACCTTATATGAATCAATGTCAATCTGATTAATATAACTAATTACAATTTTTTTGGCCATGGACAATAAAGTCTTATTCTTATTCATTAGCAATCAACTAAAACAACACGAAATAAACATGTGTATGATGTAGCTAGTAATCAATAACATTTAGATAAGCACAAGAGTCAAAGAGTCATTCCCTTCAACAAGCAACAAGCATTCTAGTTCTCTCTACTAAACCCTGTAAACTGGCAAATAATTAGTAATCTGCCATCCACAGATCCATCCATCAGTACAGACCTTTCTCACAGGGTGAAGACTGTGGTGTGGTGAGTGCAGGCGCAGACGAAAGCACAGGAGACACAGAGCTGGCGTTGATTGAGCTTATGCTCTGTGTTTTTTAATAGCAGGTACGAAAGTATGAGTCTCACTAATAACAACAGTGGCGACAAACATTAACACGTTCACAATAACCGACAGAGTGCGAGAAGGGATATAGAGGCTAAATAGCACCTTTGTCATGAGTAATATAAACACTTATAAATATCTCATAAATCGTATTTTAATTAAATTGTAGGGGAAGCTGTTGGGTACGCTATTTTATTGGCAACTCTTCATAACGGAAGAGTGCAATTGCTAAAGAGGAAGTTTGCCTGTTATCTCCTAAATAAAGAGTAAGTTTGCCTGTCATGTCTAAACGAACATAACGAGATTATGTGCAAAATCTGATGTTTTGTAGCTAGCAAACGAGCACAGCCTCCTCTCCATTTCAATTGGGTGTTCGACTGAACCAATAACATTTTTTTCTGCCCTGAGAAGTGGTTTGAGTAAGTAAAACTGATACGTGTAGACCATCATGCATTACGCTGGTAGTGAATTGGGTACGAGACAGATTAAGTGCACCGGCACCGGTTTGAATTGTGAATTGTGTCCAAAAGTGTTAATTTTGTGTCAGAAAGTGTTAATTTTGCCAGTGAGCTCTCTATATTGTCCTCTACATAGAATTCCCTACAGAGGGAATAGGGAGTAGTGAATAAGTGAGGATTTTTGGACATTTCTCTTTTTTCTCTTTTCTTCTCTTTTTTAATATTACATAAATGAAGAAACTCCCGTTACCCATAATACACCTTTCTTAAATGAGGAAGCTGCTAGCTCTGGTAGCTAGCAGCTAACGTTACCAGTAATATTCTCCTGTGAAGAATCACTATCGCACTAGTATCACACGAAATGCTGTTTTCACATTCTAAATAGTATACCAGTATGAGATTTCAGATGCAGCCTTATTTTCCCTTTTACACGCTAGACAGGAAGAAAACATACCTTTCTTTGGTAGCACTTCCGGGTCACCGCAAAACTCTTCCAGACTCTTCCAGACCAAGGTCATGCTGAGTCTGAGTTATAATTTCTACACTCCTTTAGAAAGGAATCCATTCCAGTCAGAAAGTGGATTCAGGACTCAGACTGATGTGGCATGGTGGCGGCTGGCTTTAGCCTGACCATAGGAAACTCAAGGTCCTGCCAGGGAAAGAGTGCTATTGTAGTACTTTAATTACTGCTGGGATTGTTTGTACGCATTTGTGTGTGTGACAAAGAGAGAGAGAGAGAGAGAGAGAGAGAGAGAGAGAGAGAGAGAGAACGACAAAGGATAAAATGTGAAGAGACATAAAACAGTGAAAGAGAAAAAGAGGAAAAGACAAAGATAGAAAGAACAAAACTTACGAACAAACAAAATATACAGATACACTGTTGGACTGCTGCCGTGTCCATTTTCAGTAGGAATGCAGGGAATTATTTGAGGTTTCTTTTTAAAGCTCTTGTCCCAACGTCTAGAAGACTTGGTGCTTAACCCTGTCTGTATACCAGTGTTTCGGTTTATAAAGAGGTGTGCGGACATGTGCCTGTCATTTTTAAAAAGTGGACAGGGATTTTTCAGCCACAGTACTGCTCACCTGCTATGATTATTTCTTAGGAAGGTCACGAGAAAGACTCCAACGTAATAAAGAATAACCTGTATAAGAGTCCAGACACACACACACACACACACTCACACACACAAAGGTACATGCATTAGCAGTTCTGCAGGGCATGAGGGAGCATGAGGGTCTGGTAATTTAATTGAAACCTTTCTCGTCCTTTTTCTCCGGTGTAAGTTTAGGGTTGAGGCTCGAACAGTCAGACATGAGCCATTCATTTCTGGAGAGATTGGCGTGACCCTCTGGGGAGTAGAGTTAAAGTGACAAGCAGATGAAAAGGGCTTTTTACCAATGAAACCCTAATGCACTGGCATTGCTGCAGTGTTACACCTGCCGCTTATGTGTCCCTGGTCTAATATTTAGAGGCAGAGAAGGTTCTAATTGAGTCAACTTGTGGTTTTCACAACAGAGGGGTCCATTATTTGAAACTGTCCTCTAATGAGTTGAACTGTCGAGCTGATTTATGAGAGCATTATGATAGAAAGTTTTTGGTATGGGATTATAAAAACAATGTTTTTTTTATTCATTCAATAAATTCCTGCTGGATGTATTGCCATGTTCTGCTAAGCCTACGTGGCTTTACGCAATCCATTTGCACATTTGACTGTGTCAAAAAAGACTAGATCATAGCATAAATTGTATGACTATTCCTGTGAATTACTGTAAGTGTTATTGGAAACTCTAAGAAAGGAAGACATTGGACTTAATTGTGACGGACTGCAGAGCTAGTTGGAAGAGCCAAAATGTCACCACATCTTTTTTCATTGTAGTAAATATAGCATTTGGACACCTTACCTTTGCCATATGTGTGTGTGTGTATGTGTATGTGTCTATTACTATTGTCACGCCAGAGCCAAATTGGGTAAAATGACAACACACCGCTTCCGTTTCGCTTCTGTCAGTTAATTCTAGACAGTAAAAAAACTGAGTAATGACAGGAGCGGATACGAAGAGAAGCAAAAATAAATATGTTCTCACCTGCCTAGAATTTTTTAGACTGTTAACTTCCAGCGACTGTCATTATAGACATATGAAAATCCACAGTAAAAGCGATAATGTAGTTCTGTATGTAAAAACAGTGGATGGTGTTTTTCTCTCTCTGGCCCTTGCCCTGGGTGTCAGTTTGAGCTGGGCCAGGGGTTAAAGTTGAAAGGTTAAAGGAGTGCGAGTGTCAGAGCCAGCACAGGGGGCGGTCGACTGACAAATTAGGGCATCGCGAGGAGAGAGGATGATGAATGAAGGAGCAGGCGGAAAATAGCGGGGACATGGCCCAGAATTAACCCCTCTGACAGAGAGACCAAGAGAGGAGAGAGAGAGAGAGAGAGAGAGAGAGAGAGAGAATGGAGGAAGATATAATGGGAGGAAAAGGAAGTAAAAGGGGTACGGGCCGCAAAAAGGTTTTTTTGAGGGGCAACAAGATGATTTCAAATATTTATTTTAATTTATGAAAATTATTTGAAACTATTTGAATCCCCAATGGTGTTTTATGTTATTATCTTGCCCTGTGTTTGCTTGTGTGACCAATTCAGCATAAAGAAGTAGTTCATAGCTCACAATGCCCCTTGTCAACTTCTTTTTATGGGGCCATGGCTACAAAAAGGTGGACAACCACTGGATTACACAGACTAATGTTTTCTTGTGTAGTGGAGAAGGCAGTGGTAGTTTTAGTACAGCGTATGCCAAGTTGTGATGTAAAGCGGTTGTCATACCAGATAATAGATTGGGACTGCTTGATAATTATGTGTTTTAATAGGAATTCGTCAATCTAAACCACAGGATAGAATGCATATATATCTCGGCCCTGTAGCTCAGGAGCTAAGTGGAGTCATTACAGAGGAATGGCTAGTGTCCTTTGGCAGTAGATATTTATAGTCCTGCGCTGGTCTAATAGCTACCACCGTAGCCACACACTTCCCATATGGAATAGATCAGCACCGATCTCTGTAATTATACAATGAGACATGTAGACGCCCCAAAATACACACACACTCATACACAACAGAAACACATGAATGCACACACATTTTATTTTATATTATATTTAAAAACAGAAATGTATACATACACACAAATTACACGAGCACATGCATACACATGGATATATACAGTATATACTGTATATACGCACACAGCACATATTGTACATACTGTACATATGGTTATTTATTATGCTTTATGTACATCCATAATGTTTATTCTGTAGCTTTCTTGGTACGAGGAGCTACAGATATGGCCAGCCAAGCTGCAAATAATCAAAAGAATGGGACAACATCTAGTAAACGCTGTGGTAAAAACACTGTGTTCCTTTCCATATTTGTCTCGGTATTGTAAATACTTATCCTGGGATTAACATAGTTAATGCAGAATGTGTCACACGATTATTGCTATAATAATAACACATAATCGCTTGTCTAATTTAAATAATGCTCAAAGGTTGTTTTTTAATGCCAAAATACTAATACATTAATGTAAGTCATTTTCGGAAATATCAAAACTTATTAAAGTAAATCTTAAAGGGACCAAGCTCAATAAACAAAAGGGAGGAATTCTAAAGAGCAAACGAACATTGTGATCCTGGTGTTTAACACTGATCTCATCCAAATCTGAAGTGATCCGCTGTTTGTGTGTGTGTGCACTTAAGTGTATACACACAAGTTACATTGTGTTGTCTGTGTGTTTATACAACATGTACTATGTGTGTCTTATTTGTGTGTGTGTGTGTGTGTGTGTGTGTGTATGTACTGTATATATGTGGGTGTTAAAATGCTTTTTTGTGGTTAGACACGTATATGTGCATGCAGTGCTTCATTTGTAAATTAAGAATGGCGATACAGAATAGCCTTACAGACAGATATAGAACATCGTAAGTCTACGCACGGACCCCATCTAACCACGTTACGATCGGTGCGTAAGAATTGCGCAGCTCAGTCCAGACTCTTCTCTGTCCTGGCGCCGCAATGGTGGAATGAGCTTCCTGCAGCGGTCAGAACAGCAGAATCATTATCAATCTTCCGCAGGAGACTTAAAACCCACCTCTTCAAAATTTATCTCGGTACCTCGGCCACCGATCTTTCTACTTCATAGCACTAATCTCACTAACAATCCTTATTCTATCCTCCCTTTAAAAAAAAAAGAAAAAAAAGTCTACTCTGCTAGATAAGCACTAAGAATGTTAAGCACTTTATAGTTAGAAATTATTGACTGTTTGAAGAGTGATAACTTTAGATTATTTTAAATATTAATTGTTTTGAGGAGCGAATAATACACTTTCCAGTAATGTTGTGCATATTCATAGGTGAAGTAATTTAGGCTACTAATTGTAAGTCGCTTTGGATAAAAGCATCTGCTAAATGCTTAAATGTAAATGTAATGTAAATAGTGTAGTCCACCTTCACCTTTGACATTGTAATGCTAATGTATGCTACTTTTGTTCCAGTATTTTACTAGCTAGAAACACTCCTAGCTTAGGTGTCATGGTGGTCACTGAGCGCGAATGTTTTTCATTAAAAAAGTAGAATAGTTTTAAGTACAGGGGTGACCCCGAATGGTTGACTATTTGAGGATTCAATCTAAGGAGCCTGATTCGACTTTCAATCTGACAGTCGAACGGTCGCAAAATGTGATTATGAAACAAGGATCATTCCATTCCGGTGTAACACCAAATTCTGTGACCGTCGGATTTTGTGACCGCAGAGGTCGCTGTTGCACATTCAAACACAGATTGTTATTGCTTCTTATGGGGAACTAAGCAATAACATGGGGGATCTTTCTTGTCGTTACGAGTCCCTCTAATTGTTAGTTTCATAAACTGCTTTAATCAAAAAACGATTGTTTCTAAAACTCAATTTTAATCAATTATTTCATGTATAGCCTATATATTATTTTGACCTCCGCTGGGCATTATGACAAAAACATAACCACAGTTTGAACAATCACAGAGGGGCTCATAACGAGAAGAAAGATCCCCCCCGTTATTGCTTGGTTCCCCATAAGAAGCACTGGCAATAACAATCATGTGCAACAGCAGCCGCTGCGGTCACAGAATTCAATGTTACACCTGAACTAATGTGTCAGGGTGTTTAGCAGTAACAATCAGCATTTGAATGCGCAACAGCAACCTCTGCGGTCACAGAATTCGACCGTCACAGAATTTGGTGTTACACCGGCTATATGGGGGTGATGAAGGTCTGATTTTACATTGCTTGGTTTCTCCCAATAATCATGATATATAGCCTATTTTGGCATAAATATCAGCCAATTAATGTTAATAAAATTTTGAAAATAACTGCTTTTAATCAATCTCCTTAGTGTAAATCACCATGGCAGAGACATTAAATGGGTTAAACCAATCATAAATTAACTATTGATGTCACATGACAATAGCGAAACAACTGTTTACGTAGCAGCCGGTAAGTTTTGATAAAGGTCACAAAGTCTACCGAATTAAGAAAACCTATGGGAAAGTATCGCTGCAAACCTCGGATATCAACATATTCGTATATTCATTTTTTCCCCCATATAATTTATAAGGATCAATGAGCAAAAAAAAGATTTGTCTATCAGTCAATGATAGGCAAGACGTGACCAATCAGATTTGACTATGATAATTCTTAGTCAGGTACACCCCTAGTTAAGGGCCAATAACAGGGCAAATGTGGGTATATTAAAATCAAAGATTGTTAATCACTAACGGATAGCCAACGGTAATACACACCTGTAATTCCAGATTCTTTGAAGCAAATACCGGGAAATAAATGCCCCAAATCGGATTCTGTTCCGGAAAAAAAAACATTTTCTGGAACAGGATCCGGCTCAAAGCACATGGTGCGTGTGTGCTTTGTGAGTGTTTGGCCATCATAAAACGTCTACCTAGAAGTTCTCTGATCTGTAACTGTCTGTTCTCTAACTATAAAAGTATCATGCCACTAGAACAGAAGTGGTTCTTAGCCTTTAAAAACCAGCAGACTACAATCAAACCACGACAATCAGACCGGCCCTCAGACACACAGTCAGTTGGATCATCACAAGGGGTTTTTGTCTGCTGGTGTGTGTGTGTGTGGGTGTGGGTGTAAGTACATCTTCAGCGAGGCAGAAACACTTTATGCGCCCCAACACAATTTAATTTAATCTCAGCCCTTCCACTGGGAATGCAATATATAATTAAACTTTATAGAACTGCCCTGCAGCTCATGCACAGAAACAGATTGTCACAAACATGTGCAAGCCCAAAACACACACAGGGTGAAAAATAATTTGTGTTGACGCATAATCAAATCATTACATAACTTACAATTTAAAATTCAACACCTAAAAATAAATATTGATCATTCGCAACGTATAATTGAAAGATCAGTATGAATAACTGCATGTAAACCTACAAGGTTATTTTTATATTACATGACAGTGGCTTGAACCCATCGATTTATTCTTCTGTTCATTATGTCTGCGTCCATACGGGCAAACACTGCTGATGCAATAACCCCACTTATTAAGAATGATCCTCAGAAATGTCTGGGAGTAGATGTCATCCAACACAGGTTACGTGGCCGTGATATTAGGTAACGCCGGGGTCGCCATCTCTGTCTGGCCGGGGCGCTGGATTCTTATTGGTGTTACCATGGTAAAGGAGTGGCCATGGCCTTAATGTGACAGTAAAACTGGGCTTAGGGCCGGCAGCCATCGCCTGGAAAACAGGCGTTCAGAGGAGAATAGATTTGTGCATGGTACAGTACATAACACTGGATTGTGAAAGATGTGGACACACACACACACACACACACACACACACACACACGACCGATGCTGCATAATACATGTGGTGCAGCAGCACACACAGCGTGCTAACACACCTCAACCTGTTGTGTTCTCCACATCTTGGAGAGGGGCTCGAGACGTTGTGTTGATGTATCTTCCCGTGTTGTCCTCCTATGTGGAACAAAAGGCCTGCTCCTCCGAGACTGCCCTCACCTCCTTCTCCTCTCCCGCCCCTGACCTAGTTTACCTGATTGATTTCTTCCCAGTTGGCCACTTGTATAACGCCTAACAATCCCCAACCCTGAGTCTGTGTCTGTGTGTGTGTGCGTGCATGTCTGTGAGTCTGGTCAAGGTGGCTATGTGGGATAGAGGGTGAGATATAGGCTGGAGTTGTGCATCTGGCTTTCACATCCATTTGGGAAACACATGTTTATTGTTTTTACGAAGGACAGTTGAGAAAACACAAAGCACAAAGTTGAACGAATGTCTCAAAACACACAGTTTTGAACTTCTCCCTGCCTCTGCTTACAGTAACAAATTTCAAAACATTTGTGTTGCGGTGCTGTCTGCGACAGAGTGGGCGTGAAGACTAGTGGAGAATAGTAGATGGTGGTTCCGGTTGGACCATGGATGTTTTATAAGAACGGTTTATAAGCACTTAAAAATGGCAGCCATTCATTTAATGGAAAAGTGCATAAGTGGGAATGCTTTTCCCGACTTTTTTCCCGCATTTCAGTTTCATTTCCGTGATTTCTGAGCATGCGCATTAGGGAACTACATTTAGAAACAAACGGTAACGTCATCATACTTAGCCAACCCCGATGGTAGCTTATTAGTCCGCCCTTCAGAGAGGCTGAGCGAACCTTCATGCGAACAAGGTTTCCAGACTATTATCTGTCAGCTGATAGCAATAGCCGGGCGGAGCCAGGCTAAAGGATAATAGCTTTAAAAAAAAAAGTTTGTTTAGCTACCTGTTAATTTTCTACCTTTCCTGTTGTTGTTATGTTTCTGTGTGTCTTTATCTTTCTTCTCATTCATTAGAAAGTAGCAACGCAGAATCAGGCGGGAAGCAAGTAGAGCCAGAAGTCATCCATTACTATTCTGCTTTGTGTTCCTCAAGAATGTTCTGTGACCCTGCAGTCCAGTGTGTCCACCACAGAACACCACAGTGTTTTTTTGGTCTAACAGGGTGTGGGGAGATCTACAGGCCTTTTCAGGCAACTATTTCCCGAGCAACAGGGCTGTTTTCTTCTCTCTAAGTAACCTCAGCGCAGTCCATCTGTGTCCCACGCACACACGCACACACAACACAATACACACAGATACAACACAAAGACTTGCAGAGTGTACTGCCAGTACTGCTACTCCCAGGCCTTCGTGTACCTTTGGCCTGCAAAGTCTGTCACTGACACATGGAATAAATGAAATAGGCTAGGCTAAATTAGACTATTACAGTTTTGTGCTATGCTTTAGGCAAAAAAAAAATTTCAGTATAGAGAAAAATATCAATGGAAAACATTTTGGCCTCACTACCTGTAGTCAAAGAGATATGCATCTCTTTTTATTGCCAAGACTTTCGACATCAAGCATGAAAACGAGTAATCTCAAAATACATCGGTCACGTGAGAGCAGGAAAACATAATGAACAGAAGAGCTACAACAAAGCTTCATGCAATTGCAAACATTTAAGCATCTCAAACAGCAGGATATGAGAAGGTTTTCCCTTGCTTGAAGCACATTAATACAAAGTGCATTGTGCTTTAAAGCGACACAATACAAGCGATACAATTTGTAATGTAAAATCAGATTATCTGACATTGGTCAAAAAGATACCTTTGTGGTTTGCCCTAGACGTTTTATGTCTAGATGGGTGGATGTCCCAGTCAGCTTGGGGCTTTATTTAGGACCTTCTGCCAGATGGCCGCATTAGCTGCACCCCTGTTGACATTCATTTGCTGTGCTGAAGTGTCCTTGAGCAAAACACTATGAGCTCTTTGGAAGCTATCGTTTAGAAAATTGTATTTCAATGCACCTGAGAGATTCTCAATAAAGAACTTGTACCTCACACAGTTGGCCTATGAAGAACTCCACTAGAGCAATTAAGGGATTCAATGCCTAGTTTAAGTGGCTGTTGAGGGAGGGGAAAAGCCTTCTCATTTAAATGAACAGTCCACTTACAGTACAAGCCTCATATGCCTTACAAGCTATAGGCTAGCGCCATGTCATTGTCGAGGCTGTGTGGCCTAAATCAGCGCCAACCCTAGAGGGCACCTTCTAGAAAACAGTTGTTGTACAGTTGTTGTAGTCGTGTGGTATCCATGTTCAAGATTAAAACTTCTGTGCCCGTAGCTGGTCTCTGAAAACAATGATGGTATGGTGCTGGGCCTGCATCCTTCAGATGAGTGCTTTCTGGGCACACGGTCCCCTTCATAAGCCGCAGGCTGAGTCAGTGGATCGGGAGGAAGACTTCACAGCTAAACAAACGTAGGCCTCCAGCCAGGCCAACCCACTTGACTGGCACCCATGGATAACACGCAACCACACACAGCAAAATACACAATAACAAGCCATGCACTGACATCTAGACACTTGCTACGCACTGATTGTACCCACATAAACACAAGGCCGTACTTGTGTTTACTGTTTCCTTGGGCAGTCGTTTTCTTTCACTCTCAATCTATACAAGATTTGATACATTTTGCCTTCCTCACTCTGGCATATCTCTTTCATTGGCTTTTTTCTGTAACTGCCAAATTTACTAGGATACTGAGGAAATATATGATTTCTCCTCAGGCTACACAGAGATAAAGTCCCTTTATGACATCGACGTATCACTTTAACTCATCCTAAGTGGCCCAAGAGAAGCTGATGGAGGGTTGTAGAGTGCCCTAGCTATCATTTCACCTCTTATCCGTCGCAAAGGGCAAAGAGAAGATTTATCTCCCAGGCCACCATATATCTTCTCACTGTGTCTCCCTTATTCCTGTCCACGGACAACACAAATACATTTAATAGGATTAGGAGATGAGGCGGTTTTTTTCCCACCTGCAAAGACCAGAGTACAAGGGCTGCAAAGAAGTCCTCCGTTCTCCCTCAGCCTGGGGCTAATACTAGTGCTAGTTCTAACAGCTAACGCTAGCTTCGGTTGAGGGAAAGGGAGGGCATGATCCCAGCCAGAGGGGCTCCAGGCTGGGTGATTTATCTTATCCTTCACACTCGCTGCTTTGGAAATGTGGGAAGGGGGAGAGGTGTTACCGGCGGCGATTGTTATCATAGTGCATTGTAGAATCGATATCACTCCAAAACTGGAGACTTTTTTACAATTAAATTATATTATAATGGAAATTGCAGCATGTTTGGTGCATTATTAAATCTTCTCCTATCTCAGCCATGATCTCAGCAGTATCCATGCACCATGATTCCAGTGACATGTCAGAGAGTGTCCGAGTCCTAATGAGATCAGCCACAGTTAGCTACCAACAGGCTTCTTTTTCGCACCAATGAGGGGGAACAAAATATAGACATTGACAAATAGACTTGTCAACGCCCCATATCTGCCTTATTAATCTGCAATACTTCACAGTTCCATGTGGGGGCGTGGTGGAGGGGGGCATAGTTTGTAGTGGAGAAGCGCGTTAGCCTCCATGGCTGACATTATCAAAGATCAGGGAGCTGTAAAAGGTCGGCGTTGCCATATTCTCATCCTCGGCGGTATTGACACTTGGTATTTCTCTGATCTTTTGCTCTAATTAAAAAAAGAAAGAAAACAGTTGCCAAGGCTGCGCTTCAAGTGTGAGTTTGTGTTCGGTGCTGTCTGTTTATTTGGCTGTGTACAACGCATACCTTCATGGCATGTACGTGGGTATGTGTGTGTGTGTGTGTGTACATTTACAAGTGAGAATGGCGTTGAGATAAATTCCCATTCTCAGAGAGAGCCAGGGTTGTTCGGCTTGTTCTCCACGCATCCCCATCCCCACAGTACTTCATTACATCCACTAGAATTCGCAGTCAAATGCAGTCCATTGTTTAGAGCCTAACAGCATGTTTCCTTTCCTCATTTAACTAATCCTTGTTCACAGTGAAATTAAATAATAGGTTTATGTCTAAGATTAAACTGTGTGAGAAATTGTGGTTAAATTACAAAAGCTGGTTTGGCTAAAAGACTGCTGAAATTATAAATAAATGGTATTTATTTGATAAATGCTACTACCAACTGTAAATTTCAATATCCAACACAATTGCTGTCCATTCAACAGGCCAACGTCATTGTCAATTGTCAAGTCATATTTCTCAGGTGAATAACTGCCCACTGCTTACAAAAAAAACTTCTCCAAAGCTCTACTCTTGGATGTTGGTGTTCTCTCAATGCCCACATTGTAATCTTTGTCATTTATGCCTGGATTGATGATTCAATTTGTCATGATGCCAATTTAGACTAAATGTGTTTTTGTACTGCGCTTGCTCTCGTAACACGTTACGCAACAAGGAACATAGATCTGCTTTATGTCCGATTTTAATCACTTTAATATTCTCAGTGATCACAGGGCATTTTTAATGCACAAATACACTAGGTACAGACCTGCTGTTACAGAACTGAAATGGGACAATGTTGACCGATGTGGGCTTTAATTATCAGTGTGACTCAATCCAGACTAACTGCAAAAAGTGTTTAGTGTTTTAAACTGGACCAGTGTGACAGGTTCTGGGCAAAATACATAAATGCACATACACAAAAACGGACCAGGAGACGATTACACACACACGCACAACATACTACATGGCTACTATAAGGTGAGGATCCATTCCTACGGGATTTGTGAGTTAAGTCAGAGCTCAGAAAGTATGCCTCATTTAAAAGCATACAGTATACTGTAGCCTATACCTTACCCATACTGTCTCTTCATGCCTCTCCCTGTCTTCCCCTTAGTGGCATCATTTGTGCCCTGTCATTTAACCATTGAGATCCAACAATACAACTACACTACGCTGAAAGACATAGAGAGCGCAAGAGTCAAAGACAGACTAGAGAAGGAAAAGTTTAATAGACGTATGCAGTAGTTTCAGTAGTTCTGAGCTTTAGTTTCCATAACCATAAACTCTTTGGCAGCTGCTGAGTTCACATGAGATCACAGACGTGCAGTAAACCCATGCAGACTTACTCACATGAACACACACACACACACACACATACAAACATCTGCGCTGGAATATTATGGTAACAGACAGGCTCTCCACAGCTCCTGGACAAAGTGTACATCCCAGAAGGCTCTTTTCAGATGGGGAGAACAATGTTTTTCTGAGGTCAGTATTTAATCCCCCCCCCTCCCCCGTGTGAAACACTGCAATAAAAGTGAATCAAACAACTACACTGCCTAGAATGCTGAAAGGTTGTATAAGTTTCAAGAACCAACATTTCTGAATATCACGTTTCCCCCAGAATGATTTGGTCAAATCCAATATTGACCAATAAAGCCTTTGACAGTTATAGGACATTTGATTATTATTATTATTATTATTATTATTATTATAATTATTATAATTATTATTATATTATTCTATTTTACAGGAGAAATGATAAGGGGCAATAACTGTTGTGAGCTTATGATTTGTGGAAGATTCTAGAATTTGCTCATAAAGCGGGAATGGCTGAAACAGAGCTGTTGCTGTAGGGTCTATAGAGTTTAGAGTGTATCAGGGTCTTCAAAGATTTAGACCTCCAAACCAATTATTCCATGACAGAGGTCATTTCAATAGAAAATTACAATTTAGCAACACAGTGAAGTTATTAAATTGGAGATAATGTTGTGTTCCTCACTCCTAGTGCGCGAAATGCAGTGGTATCCAGCTGTAAAAACACTGGATCAGCATTCATCATGCGGAAAGCACTGCCAAGATAAACACAATAGAGGCCAAACACAATGTACACACACAAAAGGTAGCAAGCAACACAGGAGTCTGGTTAGGCCTATTTGGAGGTGTGTAACAAACCGCTGCAAGGTCCTAGGTTTAAATGTATGTGGCTAAATCCGGGCCAATAATTGTGATTGAAAAACAAAAATCTGGCGTGGGGGGGGCGGGGGGGTCTGGCATCAACTGAGAATGGCGTGGAATAATGAATGAATAACGAACTCTACTCCAACACCATTCTCACTCTAAGAAGTTGCTAACTGGACTGTAAACAATGACCAGCGCATGGAAGAGGAAGTCCTGGACCAGATATCTGTTATCTGTTATCCCGATAGCCGCTGGCTACACTAGAACACTAGAAATATTTGCCCTTGCCCCCAGAGGTATATCGTCATCAGAGAGATAGCTGATGGGTTCCGAGAAAAGACACACACTACAACACCAATAGTTTACTTAATGCGCTCATGTGTCAGTTTTGCATTTATGCTCTTAAAACCAGTGGTTTGATGGCCATGAGTGTGACATCAACAAACCCATGTTTATACCCTACATACAGAAGAAATATGTAACTGAACTCTATTGATTGTCATTTCAATGTGTTTATGGGCACAGGCATTGATGAACTCACTGTATACAGATAATTATATTTAAAAACACAAACACACACTAGGGGAAAACAAAAATCCTGACTGTCTGCGTCTCTCTCCAGTAATGTATTCTTCGGCACATCCCCAGTATTTACCAAGCTGGCCGTGCGTGGCATCTCTACAGAGGCAAACACCTCAACATGTCAGGAAATTACCACCACACGCCAGTCCCAGGGGAACAGGAATTTCTCTGACAATGATACGGAGTCCTCAAATTAAAAGAGAACATGCATCCTTACATCAAAATTATATAGGATACCATAGTACACTCTAGGGCACACAAAAGGCAATTCTATAAAATATAAGACAAAACAAATAAAACCAGTGAGATATAGCTAGAATAAAATGTGCATCTTATAGAATGTTGAGTGTAGAGTAATCTAATGTTGCTATAAAACAATGAGCCAATAGACAAAATACTTTTTTGACGTTTAGGTTTATTTGGCTCGGGCCAGTTGTGTCGCATTGTGTTTTGTGTTGGTCTGAGTTTATGTCAGTCTGACTGTAGTTATAACTGAAACTGTACAAGTACAGAATTACATTTACATCTACATCTACAGTACTTCATTACATCCACTAGAATTCGCAGTCCAATGCAGACCATAGCGAGAATGGTCTATATTGTTTACAGCCTAACAGCATGTTTCCTTTCCTCATTTAACTAATCCTTGTTCATAGTGATCTTAAATAATAGGTTTATGACTTACAGTAAAATATTCAGTTGGGAACAACCTAAAGCATCACTTCATTGATGAGGTGAGTTCGAATTAATATTTCATACTGCGGTACAGTTGTTTTCACAGCCATTAAATGCCAAATATCAAATGTCCAATATCAACTGACATTTTAGATGCAATGGATGCTTTGGAAATTAAATTACAATGACTGTAAACCTGCCAATTATATTACCTGTTCAACTAATTGGTCAAAATTATTATTTGCGGTTAATTAATAACTGGTTGATCCTCCCTATAACCAGTGTTACAAACACATTGTTTGTCACACGGCTTTAGAGGACTGGACCCAAATGCATGCCACATATATGTAGTACTATGAAGAATCTTTACTTGCAAGACAACAGGATTGCAGGTAACGGCCAAATACCATTAGGTCATTTAGCAGACGCTTTTAACCAAAGCAACTTACAATTACATTGTGCTATTATACATAAAGCAAGTGGGTTAGGCATCTTGCTCAATGAGGCTTACAGGTAGGCCAACTCTGGGGCTTCAACCCATGACCTTCTGGCTGGGAGTCCAACACCTAGACCACTAGACTATCCTGCCCCAAATACTGCCCAAACACTAACAACAATAGAGACTGAACTGAAGAACCATGAGGGTTTAAATACACACGGGGTGACACAGGTGAAAACATTAAATCAACACAGACAATAAACTGGGTAAACGAGGTGAACAGAAACAGGTGGGCAAATGACACAATTACCCAAGAACCAGGAAGTGACACAAGAGGCAGGAACAGTGACACAGGGAACGGAGGCCGAGACAGGAAAACAAGGTACAGGAATACAAAATAAGACAACAACCAGAAACACCAAATAGTAAAATTGTTGTGCTGCTATTAAATTTAGGACATGCCCCTCCTTCACCTGAGTGACTGGCAATCCTGTAAACTTCTCCCCCCTGCAAATTTATTGTCCTGTTGTAGTCATGTTTAGATTTGAAATACAGTGTTTTAACACTGAAATACAAACAGAAGAGAGGATATCATAGGATATCATAGCATATAAAACAATAGAACATCTGCGGTTCGGAGGAAAGTTCCAGAATAAATATGGTCTAGATAGCATCTCTCAAGATCATACACTTTATCTACTTCACCTGTTTACACAGTACATAAGATTTAGGGAATAATAAAATGAAATGGAATAATAAATCTCTATCAGTTCCAGATCTCATTTCCACTGTTCAAATGTTCAAATCGCCAGCAGCTACTTAGATGCCAAAATAAACAACGTCTCAACTGCCAATCACGGGCCAACTCATGCGTGGCTGAGGAGACAGCGAGGAAGGGGGTCAGAGCTCTCCGGGACGACTGATTGGTCGACTCCCTCTTGCGGATGACCAAGCAGCACCCTTTACAGGGAGAGAGAGTGTGGGAGAGGCGGTTAGGTAAGTGCCCGGTGTAAACATACAACAGAACCCACTTACCCCTGCCTCGGGTTAGTGTCCTGCTGCCTTCCTGTTCCCTGCCTGGGGAGTCCACTCCAGACGCTCCTAATGATTTAGAGAGTAAATGATCCGAGTTGGAGGGGACTTGCCTTGGCCCCTGCCCGATACCAACACAGAGCGAGACCTTTCAGTTACCATGCCCACCACTTTCATTTGTAAATTCCTTTCAAAAGTCAAAAACTTCAGCACGTTCCAGTTTGTCCCGTAGAGTTATAAGGCCTTTTAACTTGAACTCGACCTGAGAGAACCGTGGTTATTGTTACTTAAAGTGATTTATGTCACACAGTTAAAACATGAAGTTTGCCTTTAGCCAACAGGACATTAACTTCAAACAAGCAGTGCCCATAGGCATATATAGTAGTCTAATCTTTAAGAAGATGTTACCAATTGTTCAAAACAGATCTGAAAGTCATTTTAGACAGATTGGGCTGACAATGGAAGGCTCCATAAAATCCCTTTGATCCGAGATGCTCATGAAACATCAGGGGTAAAGTGTTCCAGGCGTTTAACTGTTGGAAACTTGGAGCGACCCGCTGGCGCATCAGAAAACCTGACCTATTCTAGGAAAAATGATGCTTACATCTTAACAGAGGAACTCCGTGCTTACACAACTATGGTGTGGGATGTGGAAATTACAAGATGGAATAGTTTTTAACGCACCTATCAAAAGTTATTCTAGGGGGGTGGCAGGAAAGACTGCCCCCCCCTCCCCACCCCAATACGTTGTGCTTTCATTACTAGCTGAACCGCTAGTGGAAGAAAAATAAAATAAACTTCTGAATCTAAATACACACTTTCCTAGGGAGTAAAGACGCAAACAGCTTACTTTTCTTTGGCAAGACACCAGCTAAAAACGGGGAATCCACCCCCAGGCTAAAGCCACACACACACAAACAAACACACCATTGCACAGAAACAAAGCTAATCCACCTTCAAGCATAAAATGGTCTCATACTCATCCTGTAACACTCTCAACACATGGTCAGTATCCCTGGTGTTCACTGCCAGCTGGAGTTAGTGTCCACACACACACACACACACACACACACACACACACACACACACACACACACACACACACACACACACACACAC
>JAOEHI010050891.1:26576-50903 GCA_025447815.1 Percopsis transmontana | reverse complement strand
TACATGGAGCAGGTAGGGGTTAGGCATCTTGCTCAAGGATGCTTACAGGTAGGCCACCTCAGGGAATCGAACCCACGTCCTTGTGGCTGGGAGTCCAACGCCTAGACCACTAGACTATCCTGCCCCCAGCCAGCGAGTTCCTCGCTGGCTGTTCCCCTCTGCATTGTGATGCGAGCCTGCAGTAGCAGATCTGGTTCAGCAGGCAGAGAGCAACATTTCACCTGACCTGCTTCCATATCGGCTAAATCAGCAAATAATCTGTCCTTCCACTCCTGGACTTAACAGGACAAGCTGCTAGCAAATGCAGGGACTTGCAGTACTTTCCACAGTATTTTCAGGTGCACCCTTTCCCTTTTTTTCTTTGTCCCCTCCTCCCTCCGCATTTTCGCTTTATTTACTGTAGTCTGTCCTTTCAGTTCATAAAAGCTGCTTAATGTCACCTGAGGCGTTGGCACATCAAGAGCTCCTTGTCCACTCCCCAGTGAGAGCTTGTCGTGGACTGCATGACAGCAGGGAACACTGTAGCCTGGTTGTACTGTACAGTGTGTTCAGTCTACTGTATGAAGCTGACCCATTAGAGAACCAGAGGGCCGCTTCCACTCCTAAGCCTAGTGCACGATATGAACGGAGAGCTAAATCTACCCTCCCTCCCACCCAGGGCCAAAATATACAGTGGGGTCCACCAAGATCTGTTCATTTGGAACTCATTCAATCTCTAAATATTTAGTTTCCACATTCATTCCTTTAATTAAAAAGAAAGTAAAATATTTTAATAATCAATCTGTAAATTATTTCTTTGAGTTATCTATGTGATTACCTTAGGCAATAGAATGGCAAACTCTAAAGCCAAACAAGCGTCTTGAAATTGACTTTGTGATAATATTAAATTGTCTTGACGTGTTTTGAGACATCAAGTGAGTATAGATTTTGTGTTTGATTTGATTGAAAGAAAGCCGATATGAGCAGACTTGAGCAGGGCATGAGAATGGCTCCTAAGAGAGATATGGAGGGAAAGGGACAGAGAGAACGGATGAATAAAGGGAGAACATAATGGAAAGAAGGAGAGAGAGAGACACAAAAAGAGAAATATGGAAAGCAATAGTATAGTGGACTTTCGAACCCCAGTGTGCGTGCGTGTATTCAGCTGTGGAAAAAATACTTTTTATTTTTAAAAATATAATAATATAAATGTAAAATATATAATATATAATATATGTGTATATATATATACAGTATAGGCCAAAATTTTGGACACACCTTCTCATTAACATTAAATGAGAAGGTGTGTCCAAACTTTTGGCCTGTACTGTATATATATATATAACGACAAATGCAATTAAGTGCATTCAGGGCACATGGGCCAATTCTCACACCAGTTACTCTTTACAATGATTTTTGTGTGTTTTAGTCCTGTTATTGTATTGAAATGAATTGAAATACAAATAATTTCCACTACTGCCTTGCATCATAATGCATTTAATCTTATCTTACTGTATACAACCTATCTAATCAAAGTTTATATTATTCCACTAATAAAATCTATTTTATGTAGTCTAGTCTAGTAATCATTGAAATATCATTATCCTGTCCCACAAAGCCTCATGGTTAAGTACCACTACACAATATTCTCTCTTAATACAACATGAATAAAGTTTACTTTATACAGATGGCCGCATTGATTTTATTGTGGTGTCAAAGCATTTGACCTTCGTTCTACATCTAGAAACCTGCTCTTATAGCACTGGAGTGCCATTAGACCGAACATTTAGCTAATCACCGCAGCTACGCACCGAGCAGCAATGTTCTCAATAGTATGGTGCCATAAACAGTGGCTTTAAATCCACTTTCACTAAAAACGAGAGGCATTTGACGAATATGGAATATGGAAATTAAGTGAAGAATATGGAAATTAAGCCTGCAATATTATCTGTTACAGTTTGAAAAGTGCCGTTTTTATTACTACCAAAGGGCAATCTATTCTTGCTACTCGGTGACTTAACTTGTTTTATGTGCAACACAGTGTCAATGTTGTGAAATGTCATGACTGTGTGTGGTCATTATCTTAAGTGCTTGCCCCCTCTGTTGTTTGGTAATTATCCTTGGTGTTCCTCCATAAGTGTAAAGGGAACAATCTGGTAATAAATAAAATTTTAGGATTTAAGCGAAGAAAACAAACACTCTCCAAATGCAATTTTGAGCAGTACACTATCTAATAAAGCAGTGTGACTCAATGTAAATTGGGAAGAATCAGAGATAAGTGAAGCAGCGCGGCTACTAGATTAATCTCTGATGACGCGATGATATTGTATACGCTGAAAATTGGAGTACAGTGTTTAACAGGATCCTATTACCACAATTGCATTCCTGTCACCCTCAGGGTCTCTGCTTTGTGACTTAGATTGTATCTGCTTCCCATTGATGTATCGCTGCAGGCTGTGAGTTTCCTCCTGAAGTCTGTGCCCCTTCTTTATCAGCACAGTCGTGATTGTCTTGTTTATCTTCTGCAAATGTAGGATTTCTTTACACTAACTTGTGACATTTCTGTTGGAGGCACTACCAGTTTGTGCTTGTAGCCACCATCTGATAGCAAAGCCAGGAGCAACATTTCAGCTTGGTGTGGGGTCTTATCGTTTTAAGACTCCATGGCTTTAAACTGGCCCCCGTAGTATTTGCTGACTTGGAGATACGGAGCAAAGCTGTATATTTAAAAATTGTTGGATTGGAGGAAAGGACACATGCCCACCACTCTACAGTAGATGTCAGTTATTTCAAAAGAACCACCTGATAAGATATTTGACAAGTGTCAAAAAAGGTTATAGTATTGTAATCAGAATTATAATTAAGTTTTTTACAGCAATCTGATGCAGTTTGTGCATGTAAACATATGACAGAAAGCAGTGATAAAGTAAAAATAGTATATAATGATTAAATATTTGAAATAAACTGAATAAAAAGGTATGTTTTAGAATTAAAACATGAGAGAGAGTAAATATGTGATTTTACCAGCGGCAGTATACATATCAATAAATACATTCTGTATAGCAGCTTCATTTAATATCGATTGCTTCCCAAACAAGACTTTCCTTGTGATCTATGATACATTCTTAACATTCAGCACTTTGAGGCTGTTTATCACCAGGCCTGTACAGCAAGTCACTACCAAACAATTCCCATGGCTACAGGCTGTATTTGATTTCAGATAAACATTTGAATGGAAACATGGAAACCATGACTCTGCCGTCCAGCACACAGCTACTCGTAGTAACATTGTAGTGTAATGTAACGCAATGTAAGCATTGCGTTACATTATAGGCATCAGCAGCAGTCTAATATCACACCCATCTGGTGCTCACAATGGTAAAAGCTCAAAATAACCAACTGTTAGTTTGGAGATTAATTGCAGTCTGTGTGCGTGTGTGTGTGTGTGGTTTGTTGTTCCACGTCAGGCCTAGACAACATTCACAGGATAGCTGCACAGGGCCGGTATGAGCTGAGGATTGACATGAGAGACGGACTGCAGTCGGTCTACGCCACCTACGACAAGTTCTCCATCGGCGACGCCAGGAACCTCTACAAGCTACGGATAGGAGAGTACAACGGCACAGCCGGTATGCAGTGCCGGCTCTGTAGATAAGGGCGGTTCTAATCAAATTCTTTATCTTCACAGAAATTAAGAGATTTCTCATATCCACGTTCTAACCTCCCCCCCCCCCCCTCCGAAATTGAGACAATATCCAAAACCTTGTCTCTCACATCCTGCCATCAGTTTTTGACTGTTATCTCACAATACTGAATCATATTCAGTATTACAGCAATTACTAAAAATGGCCAAAAACCACTTAAAGGGACACTCGATTGTGTTATAGTATCCCTCAGAAGCAGTTTTTAACAAACTGCACGTGGCTGTAGAAAGTGGGGTTTAGAGGAGGGGAGCCCGTTTGGGGGAGGAGTAGAGAGGAGTGCGAGACACTCAGCACTCAGATGTGGGAGAGGCATTGCTTGTTGTTTCAAACCGAAACAATGTTTTTGTAACACGGGTTTCAACCACAAGCGTAATTCAAGAAACAAATTGAGGAGCGTCTCTTTAAGGGCCATATTAACAGCAGTATGATGAATATATAATTATGTATCATAATACATGTTATCCTTCCATCATAGTCTCCGTTCCATTTGTCCCACATTGTTCTGCATTACCTGTGCTCCTCCTTAGCATTATTATTGCGGTCTCTCTCTCCCTCTCTCTCTCCCGTGTTTGCCTAAGGCGATCAGCAAGGCTCCATCAGAGCAGCTATCTTCTGCCCCTCTCTCTTTCTTCTAAGCATGGCGGCTCCTCCTTCATGCCTCCCGTGTAGCCTGCTAGCCAGTTACTGTAGGTCCACACGCTATCGCCTAACATCCTCTCATGTTTACATCTCTCCTTCTCTCGTCTTCACCCCAGGGGATTCTCTGAGCTACCATCAGGGCCGGCCCTTTTCCACGAAAGACAGAGACAACGACATTGCTGTCACTAACTGTGCCATGTCGTACAAAGGGGCCTGGTGGTACAAGAACTGCCACCGGGTCAACCTCAACGGCAAATACGGGGAGTCCAGACACAGTCAGGTCAGACATCTTGATTTATCAACCACTCAGACGGCTGATTAAATTCTTTATCTGGTGCAAAGGTTGAATTTCGTTTTTATCTTTTGAAATCACTGTTTTTTATTATTAGAGAGAGGGGTTTTGGATTTGAATTTTTGCAAACAAATTTTATTTTAAGTAAATTATTATGATGCTCAGGTCCCCGGTCAAAAAGATAGTAGATCCTTTTGATGAGTGGTCACACATTCGGGAATGCCTTCCATCTGTCTCGGTCGGCTGCTGAAATGGTACAGGCTGAAGTCTGTTTTTTGGTGGGTTTCCTGCGACGTCTGTGATGTTTTTTAAAACAACTAAAAAATGGGTGTAATGCGGGGCTTTGATTATCTTCATCTACAAAGGCCTTGTAACATCACACAGTCACATCACCTCTCTCGGTGTCTTGCTCTGTCTTTTGATGACATGGAACAAAAGCAGATTGACACAACTCTGGACTGGAATATATACACACAGAATGGGTTGATGGTTGCAGATCTAGTTGAGGGTTGCTCAATACCAGATAATACCAGAATAATTGTAAAGAAGAAATAATTGTAATTGTAAAGAAATGTCTAGCCCTAACACTTGCAGTATATCCATGGCTGGGTGTGTCCAAATTAGAAATTATGGTTGGGAAGATCAGATGTCAACTACAGTTGAACAGTTTGAACACAGTAAGAGGTTTTGTTTTCAGGTTTTGACCTTGACAAGAACCTGATTTCCCCAGAGTTTTTTTTGCCGTGAAAATAGATGTACTTTATATTACAACACTGTACAGAAATACTTCTTTTAAGATATAGCTAAAGAATAGTGGAATTTGGGTTTATCTTTCCCTTTCTTAATTCTTCCTTACATTCATCCTTCCTTCCTTCCTTCCTTCCTTCCTTCCTTCCTTCCTTCCTTCCTACTTACCTACCTACCCACAATCTGCCCCTACCACACACCTACTGATTTAAGCAGATCTTCTCCTGACAGGCTGTGTTCTCTGTCTCAGGGTATTAACTGGTACCAATGGAAGGGCCACGAGTTCTCCATTCCCTTTGTGGAGATGAAGATGAGGCCATTCAACTACCGCAGTATCAGCAGCAAGAGGAGGAGGGCCGTCTCTGTATAAGCAAAAGCCCTCTGTCCAAAACAGGACCATTGATGGACAGGGTTTGGTCAAGTTTCAGTTCTGCCACATGTGTGCCTCTGATCCCCTTATATACCTGCAAGGTAGCAGTGCTTGTTTAGTGCTAACTCAGCTACGGATCACTATTAATCATAAAATAGGGGGAGGATGGTTATACGGTATAATATTCCTCTATCAAGTATTGCAACACACAATATGTTACCGCCATTTTGAATTGGCTGGATCTGAAATAGGCTACACAGTGGCAACCAGTGTATAATATGGTCAAACTCTGTCTATCTCTGCCCTAGCACCTGTCCAGCTTTAGCTGTATTTCCCTGCTGTACGCCTCCACTTCTAAGATGACAGAAGACACTGTATGTAATATATTGAGTAATTTGAATGACAATGGTTCTGTTTGCTGTAAACATGAAAAGACAAGCCAAGAAGTTTGTTTAGCAGTTTGTGGTTTGCCTTTGAAGATACGTGCTCAGAGTTTAGCTCAGAAACTCCAGAGTGCAAGAGCATTATTTTACCCATTATTAAAAAAAAAAAACAGTTTTAAGCTATATATGCCCTAAAACTCTTAACTGTAAGATATATCTATTTTTATAACGGATATTGTGACAAAATCCATCTCTTTCACATTTCATATGATTTGATGCCTTGTTCTTGAGACCCACAGTATTTATCATTTATGGAGCCATGAATGACATCTTGAAAAGTAGTGCAGGCTGGTAAATCTGAACCCTGCATTCATCAGTGACCGTTCAGCTTTTGCAGTCGCCAAGCAATGAACCAGCAGTTCCATGTGTTTGTTTGTTTAAGCATCACTGAGCCAGTATTTGCACTATGAGTGGGAACCAGCAACTCATTTAGTTGATTCAATATTTATCTTAATATTATCACTGTCTGTGCACAGTTTGTATTGATTACACTACCCCTGATTACAATTTTATTCACTGATAGAAACATTTAGATTATTATTGTTAAGTATATTGTTATAATTTATAGGGAATATTTTAAGTATTATATCTTTTTCCACTTTTGATGATCAAAACCTTGCTTGCAGTGATGGTGTTGATAGAGATAACAATTAACCAAAGATCTGTATAATACGGACTGCTGTTCATGCTGCTGCCTTTGCTAGTGCCACAAAGCCTGTACTCAGCTGACAGTTATAGGAGTAGATTGTGACAGCACAGATGAAGAAACAATGAACAACCTCCCAAAATGTGTGGTGAATGCCTTACGGCCCAAGTATGCTTCTGCGGACAAATGTGCGGTGCGGTCTCCATACGGTGCGGATGGCGCAAATATCATCATCCGCACCATCCGTATGGTCTATCCGTGCTGCACCAAGATTTTGTGTCCGTACGGATTGATTACGCATTTACTGTGCATGGGTGAAAGTAGGTGGGAGCAAATGGCTCTGGGTGGGAGTAGATGCAGATATGGGAGTGGCCGTGAAATACAGAAGAAGTGCGCATGCGTTCAGCTCGGCTGCATCCGCACGACAAAAAAAAAAACGAATATAGTTTGGAGACACCCATACGGACGTCCATATAGGTATCCGGCAAAGTCATGTCCGCAGAAGTATACTTCCGGCTTCAGAGTGCGTCAAATTTGACCCAATAACACTGTAATGTTTGCAAGCCTAAATTGTATTCCCCTCCCCCCATTCAATTTTTAGATGGATACACAAATATCTAAAAACAGAGAGAAGTAGCAACTTGAGACAGCCAGGTGAAGAACGAAAACGTGACTCCTATTGGGGGCCATGTTGCTTTAGGCTGTAGAATTAAAGTGCTTGGTCTTATTTCAAAATTAAATGAAGAAAGGAAAGAAAAGCCAATTCTTCCACAAAATGAGCAGCCGAAGTTTATGAGGCACTCATTTTATTTTCCCAATGATTAAGAACTGTATTTTTAATGGGATTGAAGTGCCAATCATACCGTGTCATTGATAGACCCCTTCTTGTGAATACTGTCTTGTCCTAAATAAATGTCTTGGTGGTAGGGATGCTTTTTTCTATTATGGCAAGTGATCTCACAGTTAAGCTATAAATTGGTTTTTATGCCAGTACAATCTTCCAAACTATTCAAAAACGAGCCATCATCGCTGCAAGCAACATTTGCCCAAATATTCATTTATTTGCCCACTGAGGTATGCTGTTGATCCAGGTTGCCCGTTTTTCGATAACATTTGTTCTTTTCTTACAGCAAATTGAAACCGCAAAGGAGGCTTGTATAATTTGGAATTGTATATTTTGGTTGGTCCCTGTCTGTCTTTCAGACCTATAATGGTGGTCATTCCTGTGAAGTAATATATTCATATAGCGCTAGAATTATAAAACATGTCCTTAGATGTGTTGCCCCTTAGATAATACTTATTCAAAAACACTGGAACACTACTATTTTTACCTTGTATATTTAACCACAGTTTTGTTGATGTTTTAACAGGCCTATTGCATGCTAATTACCTTGCAATCAACATCTCATGGTAAATACACATTTTATGAGAATAGGTTTTGAGTTATAGTTTTACCCTGGACCTGGGAAAAAGTTGCTCTTGAAATGATTTGGAAGACATTGAAGGCCACATGTTTTGTCTACAATGGAAAAACGCATTAAGTACATGAGAACAAAAAACGGGCATTTCAACAAGTGACCTTGCCCAGGTCTGATGTTCCACTAGTGACTGTTTCAGAGCTGCTTATAAAATCCCATTGTGATTTATGTTAGAATAAAATGTGCATACTCATTTCATTTACTCTGTAGATTAATTTTGTTCGGTGCATTGTTTTGTAATAATGGTCATGAAGCTGTAGGGAACAGAATGTATGAAACCTAAAATGTTACATTTATTTTATGGCAAATTTTGCGGTGCCCCATAGACTCTTAAGGAGAAAAGCTATTATAAACTATAACATATTTTGCCAATGGTGTTTCTTTCATTATTTCATTATAAGAGTTCAGTCTATTGTCTGTTAATTAGCCTTCCACATTACACCAAAAAGCATTAGATTAATTTAACTTCATTTGTATTGCCCTTAATCACAGTTACAGTCTCAAAGGACTTCACAATTTCACAATGTGCAACAAAATAGTCTCAGCACCAATAATCTGTGATATAAATTCCAAATTCAATTATTATTTTATTACATTTCACAATGTTTCAACACGGGTATAGATTTGCACTCTATTGATAATAGCTTGATTTAAATTCTGCAAATCTTTAAATATATATGTAAATTCAAACAGCCTGAACCTAGTTTGCATCTTTCCATATTAGGATTTCCAAAACTGCTTCTTAGGAAATAAATTATATTTCTAATAATTAAATTTGTCAATAGTTGATCAAATTCTCATCATGTTTGAACACAGCAAAGGTAGACCTGTAATTGGTTAGTTAGCAACAACATGCTTACAGGTGAAAAAATATATATGGTTTTATTTTGTCGACCTTTCACTTAACATTTAAAACCAACACTATCAATTTCAACCCCCAACAATATGTCTATAATATATAATACATCTTGATGGTCCATCTTTTCTGTTACTGAATCTAAAGTCTTGATCACTGGAGTTCACTCATATTGTGTCATTATTATGTTTAACAAATAATATTTCAATCATGTATTTTAATGCTAATCATGTTTAACATTGACAGAAACAATGTAAAAAGACACATTTACCAATGACACATGCCATTTATTTATAAGGATTTACCTTATGGTTTTATGCATCCAAGTTAATTAACTGATAACATCTTTATTGATGTTATCTGTATATCAGCTTGATAAGTGCATTGATATTAAATCCATGAAAATGCAAATGTTGACAGAATTTGAATTTGACTGTTGAAAGGCTTATAAATGCTAAGGATTTTTTTGTTGGAAAATCTTGGATATTACTGTCAAATCTAGCTCTACTTTGTCTTATGTATTATATAGTTCCTTTTTTAATACATTTTCTACATATTAATAAAATATTCGGTCATATTTGGTGTCATTTCTGTTTTTGTGCCAGGTATTTATTTGTAGCAAGCTTCTAAAATTGAAGTTTCTTGCTATGAATGTTACAATTATTTATGTGGAATCTTAAGGTGGCTTTCAGATGCCTTTTGCACTCAAGCACACTTGTTTTTTGTCTTCCAAGTGAAGAGGCTCTCCTGTAGTCCACAAGCCGCACCTCAAACTTAAAAAACCCTTAACTTTTTGTTCCAACAAAAAAACACAGCTTTACATCAGTCACTGGGGACCAATCAACAGCGACACATTTTCCTAATGAGTGCAGTGACTAGCGAAGCGTCTAGTGCTCCCTAACATAACCTTAATTAACTCAGTAGAGCAGAAAGTTTGAACATACAGTATAAATCCAGGTTCTACAAACATTCTTTCTTTCGCACATATAATACAATAAAGCAGACCAAGTCTCAGCAGTTGTTTTTTGTGCCATGAAGTATCCTTGACTTTTAAAAATTCAGTAGAAGCTTCCAGCAATTACAAATAATACACATCAGCAAATGTAGCACACGGGACTGCATCACAAAAAAAAAAAAAACATTTTACTAGTAGCTAGCAAAGAATCACATTATCATTAAAAAATAAAATACATTCCATATAGTTGCAAACCTAAAGTTCAGCATTTTCAGATTTGCTGTATCATTATTGCACATTTAACTATCCATTCATCATCAATTTAATTGTTAGGTCAGCAAATACACCTTGGTAAATAATGAACAAGACCATGAATTTATTAGATAGTCAGACACAAATAAATGAGCAGTGCTGCATTAGCAGTGTTGGGAAGGTCAAAGAGAATGCCGTAACCACAAAATACAATGCTAAAAAAAAAATAAGGGAACACGTATTCATCAAAGTATAACACCAGGTCTGTTCAACTTCAGGGATATCAATCAGTCCAGTTAAGAAGCATAAGCAATTGTGAATCAATGTCACCTGTTTTGGTGGAAATGAAAGTGACAACAGGTGCACTGGAGAGGCAACAGCAAGACAACCCTCAAAAGGGAATTGTTTTGCGGGTGGTTGCTACAGACAACTGCTCTCTTCATTTAGCTCATATCTTTGTCACTACTGGTAGCATGAGGCGGTACCTGCAGCCCATTCAGGTTGCATAGGCAGTCCAGTTCCTACAGGATGGCACATCCATACGTGTTGTTGCAAGAAGGTTTGCTGTGTCTCCTAGTACAGTCTCAAGAGCATGGAGGAGATACCAGGAGACAGGCCATTACACAAGGAGAGCTGGACAGGGTCGTAGAAGGGCATCAACCCAGCAGCAGGACCGGTATCTGATCCTTTATGCAAGGAGGAACAGGAGGAACACTGCCAGAGCCCTACAAAATTACCAAAAACAGACTCCATGAGGGTGGCATGAAGGCCCAACGTCCTCTGGTGGGACTGCAGCTGGATTGACATTCACCAGAGAACACCAGAATTGACTGTGAACTGTGAGAATACTGTGTCCCCCTATAACCTTGAATTTGCTGTTAACTGTAAATCAAAAAATAATGAATTTATAAAAATAATTTTGAGATGTGAAAGTCAATTCCATATTCTTTAATACATTTTTATTCTTAACATATTCAAAACCAAGTGGTTCTTCTAATTTGGGGCACAACATTGTCACATTTCCGTCACATGGTTTGTCTGCAGTTTACGCCAGAGGTAGGCTATTAATATAAATGTGTTGACATTGCATTTCCTCAGCAAGCTACTTTCATTATTGCATCATTATTGAGCCTTTTATTGAGAATTGAGAAATGTGACATCAAAAATCCTTCCTCTCCCGTCCAAAAAGCACGGGATTTTGAAAGTCTTGATGAAAGGTGGCAGTGTGGGCCAACTACAGTCTCCCATGCCAGAGTAGAGACTTTTCACATCTCAGTGAGTCCAGGAAGCTAACATGCCATGGCAGGCTTCTGAATAAGTGGGAGGGCTAACCTAGATCTCCATGCAAGAACCTCCCTGTGATAGTGATGCAAACACTAGGGTTTAATTGTGAAACCAGATGGCAAATGGCTGTGATGTTCTCCAAACACTGGTTGAAGCTCAAGGCTCTTCAGCTAATGGGGGGAGCTTCTAAAGGCCCCTTATAGGACCACATGAGAATACCATGAATATTAGAAGACATCAGTGAATGGTAAACTTCTACTTTGTGCATGTTTTACTGTCAGCAACAAGTGAATGAATGGATGTATGGAGAGTTGTTTGTAAAGGTTTTGTGCATGAGAAATATTCATTGTGACTGACACCATTGTAGGTGTCTTACAGAAATATAAGAAATAATTAAATTAAATAATCAAATACATTTAAAAAAGACTGTTGATGACTTCCTTTTAAGTCGCTTTGGATAAAAGCGTCTGCTTAATGATCTAATTGTAATTGTAATACTAACTAGTATTGGTAATAAACAAGAGGTATTGTACTTTACTGGGAGGCACAATGGCTCAGTGTTTAGCACCAAGACATACAGTACATATTAGATATTAGGTTAATAATACTGCCATTGCCCTTGACCAAGGCACTGGCATTGGCAGTTGGTCCCTGGATGCTCCTATAAGTGCTGCTCCTAAGCAGTTAAGATGAACGCAGGGAATGAATTCCCCGTCTGAGATCAATAAAGAGCTTGTATATTACTGGTATATTGTATATGTTATTTAATCATTCATTACTGCACAATACTTCACCAATCATCTCATCAGTCATTTAATCGTTTTCCTGTATTTCTATTAATACTGAAGGGTGCTGTTGTAGTGTCACACTGAAAGATGTGTCTGTCATTGCCTACCTGCATTGCAGATCTTTGCGTCTACACCTGTTCACAGAGCACGCACAGGCATAGAAAAGCCTCTTATGGCTACTCAGGCTGGAAAGCAGAGCTTTTTGGTGATGTTCCATGCCTCCAAAATAAGTAATGTTAGGTCCTGGAGACTTTTGAGAGAGACTCGTATGCCCTTGAGACTAAATGATTTACTTCAGAGGACAAAACTTTGTATGTGTGTGTGTGCGTGTGTGTGTGTGTGTGTGTGTGCGTGATATATTGAGTTAGCTGAGACGCACCTTGAAGCACACACAAACATGTACAGATTGGTTGGCCGACCTCAAGGTTTCTGTTATACAGTACGGTTTGTCAAACACGTATTTCCTCTCCCGTCTCAGTGTTTGTGGAGATGCTTTGACCTTGTTTTCATAGAAACACGTTTTTTAGCTCCAGGATTGCAGTCCTATAATACTCACTGGGCGGTGTCCAAAAAAGAAATACGTATTTACTACTGAGAATGTATTGATTACACATTGTACATGAATCATAAACAATGTCAGTTTTGATAGGCTACTACAGGAAGCATGGGCGTAATGCCAGCAGTATAAGCCATACAGGCCTGATATTATACAGTTGCTACAGCCAAATCCATTTTCTGTTTGTTTCTCAGTCACTCTAAAACACTAGAGACATACATGATTATGATCTCTAAGATCTGAGACGATGTGAATATAATTATTTTGTGCATAACACTTGGCTCATGGTCTAAATCAGTATCATGCTGTAACACCATGTGATTCCTTCTTCCCGACATAAATTATTCCTTGGCAAAAATCATGTTTTGTCTGACCCAGAAATGTAGAGAATAATAATAATAATAACAACATTCTTTATAGAGCACCTTAAACAAAGTTTACAAAATTATTAGTCCATTCAAAGCAATAGAACGGTAAATAAGGAAGTAAAACTATAAAAGGACAGCCTAAAATTACTAAGAACACTAGGATTCAGGTTTGGTTTCTTAAGAACTTATAAGAACCAAACAGAAGGAACTGTTAATGATGGCTAAAACACTGGGTTCAACTGTGTCAATAACTTCTTTGAGGAATCTAGTGGGGAAAATATCAAGACAATATCAAGAGGTCAACTGTAATATAAAACATGTTCACATTGTCGTTTCTTTGTAATCATGCAACTTTAAGGCCCTATAGGAATAGACATACAAAGACAGGACAGCTTCAATGTTTACAGCTTGTGTGGTTTCTTTAAAGTGATATTTAACTTGACTGTACAGACTGTCCTTTCCTCACTTGAAATCCACATGCTGACTTTCAGGATGAAGTCCATTTGGTCATTGTATTTAATCAAACAAATGTCATTGTATTACATTGTTTCTCCAACAATGTAACCTACTACACTAGTTCCTACTAATTCATAAATGATTAAGCTTTAAGAACATTTATATACAGTAACTGTGGGCAAATGTCTCTTATTTTAGTTTTTAGTTTTTCATGTAAGCCATAGAGATTGCCTGCAAAATTTTACATCTCCCAAATTAGGCTGTTTCCTAAATTAAGGGCATTGTGTCTATTCCAATTGTCCTGTGGAACACAAAACGCAGGAGATGAAACCAAAACCACCGTGCCATCCGACACCTGTAATGGCATGCTTATGCATAAATAAAGTGGCTACAGATAAGCATTAAAATATCTGTTTAAAAAGACTTTAAGAAAAACTGACAAGACTTGTGATTTTAAAGTGATATCTATAGGCTAAATAGGGCAATCAGCAATCTAGACACATAAGAATTTTTGTGAGAAACCACGGAAGGCAATTGCGCTGCAAATGACAATCGGAGCGATGGCTATTTTTCAATTAATGTCAGCGTTAGGGAAACTATAGAGGTCAATGATTCAGTAAAAAAGTAGTAGTGTTTTAAATTAACAGAAAAGGGAAATGCAATATTGCAATTCTTGGAAATCTCATAACCACACAAGGTTTTTCTTTCCTGTAAAACGGACTATTATTAGTCTAAATTTGTCAAGATCTGTATAAAGATAATAATGAGCTTTGTGGGCCGATCTCAGGTGCTGTTGCTATTATACCGGTGGGATAAATTACTCTTGCGCCCGACGCAAATCTAAAATGGGTTGGTCTGAAGTAGCTAGGTGTGTTTTGGGCGTAACGTGCAATAAACCAATCAAAGTGTCATCTCACATTCCCTATAAGAGAAGGCGCGCTTGTTCCATGGCGGATTGCTATTATGATGGCGGATTTGCCAGGCGCACGCCAGGAGCGGTTCACAGCCGAGGAAACCGACGTTCTCGTCATGGCCGTGAAAGATAGAGAAGTGACATTGTATTGGGATGGAAGAAACCCACCCAAATTAGCTTCCATTAAACAGGCGTGGGAGGAAATTGCCACTATTGTTTCTATTATTATTATACTATTGGTCTAACAGGTTAGTTTGATCTGTCGTCAATTAGCCTGAATAATTTGGGTAAATGTTTTCTACATCTTCATGGACACCACAATGATTTCCCTTGTGTGGTAATATTTGTTCTTGTAATTATGTATGGTTTGCAAAAATAGGAACTGCTGCGTCCTTTTAGATGAGAGAAGCAAAGTGTATGCGCGTTGTGCATACGCTACATTATGGCCAAGCATGCGCCCTTAAAATAGCATCTGAATAACACGCCACTGACTTTAGACAAGGGTTTTCCTGGTCAGTGGCGGAATTGTGTACTGAAACTGCAAAATAGCACCAGGGAACGTTTGTGTCTGAACACAGCTCCTCTTTTCGCTGAACCGCCCGGGAGCGCACATTCATTTCCTAATTTACCGGCATGCGTCTGTGGAGGTAAAAGTCCGCTGTGCGTCGGGTGCAAAATAGGAATGATACATGCGTCGGTGTACAAAGTCAATTGCGCAAGATTGGGCCCATTGTCTTTTTGTACTTTAGAACACATGAAGCATAGGTCTGGTAGAAAGATTTTGAATGGATTTTTTTTTTGCTTTATTTTGGTAGTCCCCAGTCAAAGTAAGCCATTTAATTACAACATGCCATGGCAATCATTTTGTGTTTTCACCTAAGTATGAGCCTTACCACAGTGTCTTAAGTGCCTGTTCTGTGTTTGGAAACACGGTTAATCCAAGAGGAACCACGGAAATTCCCATGTGATTGTAATTACTATTAGGAAACTCTTCTTTCATTATGAGCTGAGCCAAACCCAGAATTGACATTTATTAAATGTTAATTCTGATGAATGAAATGAAAGCTAAATAAATTCTGTCCCCTAACAATTAAATGAACTCTTAAATAGGTTCTGACTAATTTCACATCAAGAAGGTGCTGTAATGTGCTGTAAAAGCAACTGTTAACGGTTTACATTGCAGCCATGTGGCTGCTCAGTTTTCCTGGGGAAACACAAGAGAGGCCAGTCCTTATATAGACTAATAATGTCTGTTCTCAATCTCTCTCTCTCTCTCTCTCTCTCTCTCTCTCTCTCTCTCTCTCTCCCTCGCCCCCCTCTCTCGTTCCAGTGTTTTCATAGCACTGGGCCCAAACATTTTACAGGAATGAGTCACGGCCTAGGTTTGTCTCTGGGGGGACTGGTTATATTAGCAAACTATTTTAGGATACTTCAGATTCAGAATATATCATTTGATTTACTTTTCATTAGTGCTCACACAACGCACAACTCTTTGGAGGCTATGCAAGAGCTTGCAGTGTGTGTGTGTGTACCCAAGAATATGTGTGTACCTCATAAAGTATCCAGAGCCAGCTGATTGTAGTGATTTGCTGGAGTCCCATGTAATGCACTTTTCCACAGCCATGCTATTCTGCAGGGCTCCGCGTAATGCCAAGTAATATCTGGATCCTATTTTATTTCATCATCACAATATCCAGTAACCCAATGTGAACTCATATGAGAGGGGTCCTTCCTGACCTCTTGTGAGTTAAAGAGCTGGGAAACTGATAGGCCATTCTGGTTTTGATTCATAGGTCAGTATGTGGAGAATAAGGCTTTTATAAAAGACAGTTGAGGCTATAAAAGGTTCACAGGTTAAAATTAGGCTTTCCATAAAGGAATGGGAAAGTGTTCCTAGGTCAAGGAACTGTGAGAATTCCGTAAATGAAAATGTCTTTAAAATGTCTCCAAATAATGTAAACTAAAGCCAGCTATAGTTAAATTCTGTTCTCTACATGCTAACCTAGTCCTACAGTATGTAAGATAAATCTATAAGCTAACCCACTTTCTCCAACCTACAGTACTGTATATGCCATGCATGAAATAACAATATGGATTTAAACACGGCACATTTCTAGCAGGAAATAAACAGGTTGGTAAAGACGAAATGGTTTACTGCTCTAAGATAAGGTTTTCCTTCCTGTGTTCATTATTCAACACACACAGACACGGCTGGACAGCGCTGATATCTCTTCACAGTTTAGCAGTATGGGCCTTGCAATTTAGCCAACACCCTTCTGTGTGCGTGTATGTGTGTGTGTGTGTGTGTGTGCGTGTGTGTTGCCATGACACACCTGCAGACAGGGTGAGGCTTGACTCATCTGTCTTCGTATAAACATGCCCCGTAGCTACTATAATACAGTACATAACTCATGTTCAGCCAGTGTTTGACAAGATCAGCAGGCAAATGTAGAATGACACAGTAAAGACTGGGAGAAAATGTTGTGGCCATGTGCCAAAGTGATTCTGCCTATTGAAATGCTTTTCGGTTTGTGTATTACACATGTATCTGAATGAGCATTGAGGCTAATGCATGGCGACTTTTGGTATTCTTTTTAAGGGGGCAAAGCAGAATCGCAGGCTGTTTGACGTTAAAAAAAGACGTTTCTCTTTAGCTTTAAAAATCCCTTTTCGCTTGGCTGAACTGAAAGGCAATTGGCCGCAAACCCTGCAGGCTTTGTAAATACTTTGTGTGTGTGTTTGCTTGTGTTCTCTGTGTGTTTTCTCTGTGTGCGACATCATATAAAGCATAGCCTATAGGGCCTCTGATCACCCTAATCCACCATGTGTGTGTGTGTGTGTGTGTGAGAGTGGTAGGTCACGCAACCTCACGAAAACGCCTCTGCCTCACCTGCTACTCAGGAAATGGGGTAAACTACACACACCAATACCCGCATGGCATCACAGCTTTCATTTCCCCTTTCCCCAGCTGTGTGTGAGCCTGAGATCGGTGCGGATGTGCCTATGATATCACTCGTGCATTACGTTATTGCGCTGCGCTACAACATGCTAGAGAATAAGTCAAGGTCACGGTAGGTAACTCTACTAATATAGATATGATGTGTTAGCCAAACACTCTCTTTCTCTGTCACTCGCCCCCCCTCTTTTCTGTGTGTGTATGTAAGGTAACCACAAGTATGCGGAGAGCGCGCGCCAGCGTAGACACAGGGCCCATTCTTACACAGGGCAGGCACAGTGCAGTGACGCTGCTACAGAGAGAGAGAGAGAGAGAGAGAGAGAGAGAGAGAGAGAGAGAGAGAGAGAGAGAGAGAGAGAGAGAGAGAGAGAAAGACATAGAGCGAGCAATAGGGAACAAGGGGTCAGAGTGAAAAAGGAACAGAAAGGGACCTGTCAAGACGTCTTGGTGCAAGGAAACTAGAACAGAATAAAGCCAGACGCACAACTCAGAGTAAGGAACTTCCAGAGGCCGGGTGGTTGACACGCTGGAAGACCCAACCTGCTGCTTCAAAAGGGTAAGGTGCCACTTTGCTGAAAGCCAACAGCTCGAAATGCCTTGACAACTCCTGTTGTTGTTGTTGTTGTGCCTGCGGGCAAAGGACGGCAGAACTGAGGTGTAAAAATCCTGTATGTTTATGTACAGTACAGCAGTCAAATCTGACAGGAAGCTGTGGCACAAATGTGATGATGCTGGTGACATGATATTATTCTTCCTAATTTCAAAGGGAATTAGTTGATGCTACCAAAACAATATTGTTGTGTAGTGATTTACATTCTAAAGTTTGATATGCTGTTTTCTTCATAAAAAGAATTTGTTAGAATATGGAAAAAAGATTAACTTCCTGGGGCTCTGCCTAATGGACCTTTCACTTCAATGTTCTTGCGACGACAGATTTCACAATATATTGTTATATTTACTTCAGTAACTCAGCAGCATTTGCCAATAAAAGCCAATTTGGGGATGAAAGATGTCAGCTTTTTTGGCTAAAACAAAGTACAATGAACAATGAACTTTTGAGGGAATTATGAGGGAATGATGCTACGTACTGAAGCTCTGCTGTACGCTCTGCTGTACGCTCTGCTGTACGTGGACTTGGTGGGTGTAGCGTTCCAGTGCGCTGCCTATGTGCTCGAGGCACTTCATTAAACATTTCTGCCCAGCCTTCTGTCACAACTCAAGTCTTTTAGGTCACATGTGTTTCTCGAATAGTTGTGCGAGCTACTGTAACTGTGCTCAATCACAACATTTGTGCGTCCCTAAAATGGCATTTTTCTCCTGTCTAAGGCTAAGACAGTGTCGTGAGAATGTATCCATTCTGGGCCTCGTCCTGTGGCATTCCTTCTGTGAAGAAGGGTATTTATATATTTGGTCCATTAGTTCGCTTGAATGACATTTACTAAATACAATGCAGGGGACTGTTTAAATATCCGGAAAATTGTTTGGCTTCTACTTTTAACTACAAAGTTTCTGAGGACATGCTTGCACTTTAGCTGTCCTTCTGTTTGTGCTTGTAGAGTATACAGTATGTACCATCACAAACCAACATCCATTCAAACTTTCCATTTAAACTTCGGATGTCACTGCCAGAACACCTTCAATTAGAGTTAGTGGTGTGTAAATAGACAGAGCCGAGCCTTGACACAGTAATTCGGACATTTGTATGCCAAAGCACTGCTATAACTAAGTTTGTATTTATGAATCAACCTCAGCCTGGCATAGTGAATGCAGGCCACAGTACTATGTTTGGATACAGCATGAATTTAGATTTTTGCAATATGACGAGATTGCACCACTACAATTGATCAACAATGTCACACAGGCAATGAAGGAATATTGAGCCTTCAAAATTGCAAGGTGTTATGAATGACATATTGGCAGATTGAACATATACATGTAGATTACAGTGTTCTTATTGTTCCTGGCCAATGGTTGTTATTTTTAAAACACACTTTATACACTATGACTTACCATTCACTCCTTATTACTCATCTCTTCCCTGTAGCGACATCATACCTATTTGGGACTCTAAGTGTGTCCAGTCATTGTATTCTAATGCCTTCTAACCCTATGCTCTATGGGTTAGTCTATTTACAGCGCTGTCACTCATACAATACAATATGTCCAGTGTTGGGATTGTGGCTGTGCAGTCTGGCCAAGTAATGTCAGCGTCACCAAAGAACCTTTAATCACTCTGAACGCTGTTACGAAGGGCGACGTGGTGCTAATATGAAGGTGTTTAAACAACATGTTTAGCCTTCAGTGTATTACTAAAATAAATAAATACATTCATAAATACAATAGCGTTAAAATACACAGCATTACGTTAGGCCAGCAACTGTATCATTATTCTGTGCTTTACAGATTTATACACTGTAGTTCAAACACCTGTTTAGTCAGTCTGTGTCTACGATTTGTGTAGTCTGGGTAATGTGTTGTATAAAAGATGTTGTATAAACGTAGTATTAATTGTGCCTAATAATTAATTGTGCCTAATATAAAAACTGTGTATGTATTACTGAATACATAGACTGCTAATATACCATAAAGCAGGTTAGTCCAGATGTCTGGGTGTTCGACTACCAGCCAGAGGGTCATGGTTTCAAGTCCTGGAGTTGGCCTTCCTGTAATCATCATCGTTGAGCAAAATAAATTACATAACTGCTAGAATAACGCAGTTGTATATAGACCTGCGTGAGTCTAATTTATCTAAAAACAATGCTGTGTGTTTGAGTGTCTGGCTAGTCATAGCATACAGTGCTCAGTGCTGAGTTTCCTGTAAGTCAGCAGGAAGGAAGTTGGATGATTGACTTTGGGTAAACCAATTTCACACATAAGATGCAACGCAGCGTGGTAGTGCACATCTATTTGCTCTCCACGCTGGGGAGCATGTCTCCAACCCCACCACGTGGAGATGGAAATCTGATCTCCAGTTTAAAATCTATGGAGTCTCTATATAGATGTTTTGCTTGTATGGCAAACAGAAATCAAATTATTTCAAATGTCCACCGGCCCTTTTGAAGATATAGTTATTTAGAAGTCGTATAGTTGATTTATACAATTAAATTGTGTATTGACACTAAGTGACTGTTGTAACGTCTTTCAAAATTTAGGGCATCTCAGTGTTGGTAATAGAAACCATAGAAAAACCATAGAAAATATAGAACCACAGAAAAAAAGGGAAAAGAGGAACTGCTTTTATGCAAATTAACCACACCAGTATTATCACAATGTGGTGTGATTATGGAGGTTTCATATAAGCATTGTGAGACATTTACCTAAAGGCAGGTCACGTCTATCAAACTCCCCCAGTGGGAACCATTAGACATATTCAGATATGTCTCCTACAACCAGCCTCTCCCCTATCTCTCTCCTCCCTTTCGCTTTCTGTCTATCACCCTGGGGCTCATAAAGAAATCTCTCTCTCTTGTGGGCAATGTATCTGTCTGTCTGTCTATCAGTCTGCCAGTCTGTCTATCACTGGCTTTGTGTTAAATTCTCTGAATATCCCTCGTGACATTAGGATAGGGAGAGAAATGGACAGAATTCGGAAAGAGAGGTGGGCGGGGAGGAAGGGGGGAGGTGTTATGTCAGATCAAATTCCTTTCCACTAATTTTGTCTTTGTTTTGATCCACAGACAGCATCTAAATTCAGTCATCTATCAGCATTCTGCAAGACAACAAGGGAAAGGACGCTTTCCCTTGGAAACCACAGAGACGCCAAATGGTGAAAACAAACTTGAATGAGTGGAAGCAATTGGCCTTCCCCTTCACTGTATTGATTCAAGCTCTCTTTCAATACAAACATATGCAAGCCATCGTACACTAAAGTTACATTTACATTTAAAATTCTATCCAAAGCAACAAAGAAAAACAAGAACATAAGAGCATTAAGTTGTCAGTATAAACCATCACACCTGACAATAATTAGTGAGGAACAGCACATGTAAGCACGTAAGACTACCTTTCCTTGCAAATGTAGACAGTAAGAAATGTAGACTAGAATTGAAATCAAACCCTATTTCAACTATCTTTAATTAGGTTCTACTGGGTGGGCTAAAACTAAATCACAAAATGAGGGCCTGAACCAGATTAAGTAAAAGAGGTTTCAACTTTAATGAACAGTTGTGCTTTATTTTGGTGGAGGTTTGATGTCAGAGGCAGCATGGAAATTAATATTCCTCTTTAAACTACGTTATAAACCTAATGACCTAATAAAACACTTGTTAAAAGGTTTTAACATCGGTGCCATCCAGTCTCAACGCGTCACATCTCGATAACATGGATGCGAAGAAAGACAACATCCTGGACTTTTTTTACCAGCTGTGGAACTTTGCCACGGAGAAACACAACCAGGGGGTCTACAACACTGTGTGCCTGGTGGTCCTCCTGGCTCTTCCCTTGCTGGTCCTCCTGACGTCTTTGGTGGTGTGCTGTCACTGCTGCTGCTGTCGCCGTGCCAACGGCTGCTGTTGCTGCGGAGAAACCAAGACCACGACAAGGTCAGATGTCAGGAAGAAAAAGAAGAATAAGAAGAACTCGGTGGAGACTGAAGATTTGTGGATTACTGTCAAATCAGGGCCTATGACACCTGACCGTGTTGCCCTGGCCATGGTGTGAACACTTTAACTGGCCTGATCCTGGCTGATGTTAAAGATGGTCTAAAAGGCCAGCAGCAGAGACTAATGAAGGTTACAATGCGGGTTACAATGACGTCATTTAGCAGATGCCTTCATCCAGTGCAACTTACTGTACAATCACAAGTATTATGGAGCAAGTGGGGGTTTGGCATCCTGCTCTTGGATTCTTACAGGTAGGCCCGGCATGCCAAACATTGAACCCAGGACCATTCGGCTGAAAGTCGACCTCCCTACCCCTTGGGGTATCCTGGGCTATGCTGCCTAGAGACGCCCCTTGATTTGTATATGGATTTAGCCTTGTGTGGTTGAAACAGCATTACAAAAACATTGTTTTGGTTTGGTCCCCTTCCACATCAGACTGCTTTCATTCCTCTCCACTCCTCCCCCTACAGCGCTCAGAGCCTCACACCATTCTCTACCCCTCCCCATACAGATGCCCACACAGCTGCGGACAGTTGTGTTTTTTCACCAACAGAGAGCCGGGGCTGAAATCTGGGGTCCTACGAGTGCACCTTTAATGCAAAGGACAATACATAAATGTGTAGGGAAAACAAGTCTGGCTGAAATACTGCATGTAAAGAGTGCACCTGTTGTTTTGTATTAATATAATGACTAGCTGTATGTTGCGGTTTAATAATGTTTACAGTTGTTTTTACTGCAAGGTACATTCGTGTACCCAAATGCTCCATGGAAGCACATGAAATAATAGGCAGATATATAGGATTGTGGCAGAGACAGTGTGTGTGCGTGTCAGTGTGTGTGTGTGTGTGTATGTGTGTGTATGTGTGTGCGTGTGTATGTGTGTGCGTGCGTGTACAGCATGTGTTACAGAGAGGGACAGTGTTAGTGTGTGTGTAGTTAGTGTGTGTGCTTTGTTCTAGGGACTCCCATGTGAAATCCATTGAATCTTCATCTGGGAGGTGAGACAATGGAAGGGCTGCAGGGGGTCACATGGCTTTTATACTGCCAGGTTTTTGCATTCAGGTTGTAATGTAGGGCTCTGAGTCCCTGAAGGATTTCTTTTTGTCTGATAGGCTAAAGCCATTCAGTTTGCAACTATACAGCTCCTTGCACTCAATGACAGCTATTTAAGTCCTTGTGTGTCATTATTTTCTCTTTTTGCTCACTGTCTTTTTCCTAGAGTGTCTTGTGGTGTACAGACTGCAATGGGATAACAGTTATGTTAAGTTACAGTGTGTCATTGCATTTCAGGACATGTCTTACAGTATGTGTGATATGTTCATTTTCAGTCTGTTCCAGTGTTAAACATGTGCACCTTGAGAATTATTTATATCTACTGTATAGTACTTCTATTTCGGAAACATTTTCACAAACAAGACAGAAGTGAAACACTGAGATAATCAAACACATTGGTCTCCAAGTGGAATACCTTTGACGATTCCTTTATTTATATGTTAAATCAAGGCAGGTTATCAGTGCTGTCTTTTCACCATGATCATCTTTATGCATTAGCTAGTTAGCATGCAATAATGGTCTCTCTGCTCGGGCACGTTTGGGAAAAAGGCCCCAATCATTTCATCACTGTTCAAGAGAGAAAAACCTTGCATGAAATGTCATGTGTGCCTGTCAAAAGACATCTTGCATAATCTGAATTTCGTTGGCAATGTCATAACCAGAAAGAATAATACAGGCAAGACAGATGGGAACTTCTACCAAGAAAATTATTAAATTAAATAAGATGTCCCTTTAGGGCATAAGAAGACCCTAAGAATTGGGTAAAATGTTCAAGTTCAAGATGGAACAGAGAGTATGTTTACTGTATCAAACTGCAGGCATCTTGGTCACCCTCCATAAAACTCTAAAAGGCAAACAGACTGAAGAACACACAGGTGTTGTACTAGAGATGTTCTGTTCCCGTGAATGACCTGGTTTAAAATAAAAGGGTGCTGTGCAAGAAATTTGTCATCATCTTTTCTACCTGTAAGTCACGCAGTCTGATATTTCT
>JAOEHI010050891.1:0-22874 GCA_025447815.1 Percopsis transmontana | reverse complement strand
TATGTGACGCAGACAGCCAGCTTTATAATCAATAAAGCCAAAGCACTAAACAACTAATTGACCACAGCTGTCTCCCTGACGAAACACTGAAGCCTATTTTACAATGTCTTAGTATGTTTCTGACAATTTTGCTTTTGTAATACAACTATACACAGATATACAGGGCTGCTATTCCCTTGCTTGTTAAATATATGAAATAAAAATATAATACAAATAACACACCTGGGCTGTGGCCTAGGGTTTAAGAAAAAGTAAATTAGTAAATGGAGATATTCATTGTTGGTTCCCTTTCTCTCTTAAATCTGATCTCTCAAGTTAAATTGGGATTCATTTAATTCATTAAATACACTGAGACAGGCTATGGAGGTATTAAACAGTGTTTTTGTTAAATAACTCCAATGCAGGCACTTAGTAGCTGTTTTACTAAAACCATATTTAGTGTACTTGTGAGCCTTACAATAAAGAAATGCAAAGTGTAATAAGTTAAACTGCACTTTGTGATGCCAATACGAGTGTAAGAAATGGTTTCTTTGATTGCCTACGATCTGTCACATACTACAATTTTCCAGCAAAGGCTATTTAGGCTTGTGGGAACTCGAAAAAGGAATCTTTTTATCCAAATTCAGTGTGATGGCAGGTAATAGGTACAATAATAGCTTTTCTGGTTTGGGCGGAAGGTGTAGCTTTATTTCTCGTTGGATGCTACAGCTTTGCTCCTTTCTCTGGCCATTAATGATCGTCGTTTCCTACTGGCCACAGCTTCAACAGGCCTGATCTTCATCTCAGTGAAGTCCAGAGATGTCAGGTGACCTTTCCACGGTTCCCAATTCACTCCCTGGTAGTTTGGAGAGAGGGCACAGGAAAATGGAGACAGAGACAGAGAGAGTGAGTGAGAGAGAGGGAGAGAGAGTGAGGGGGGGATCACAAACAGTGATATCGGCTAACCTACTTGTGTTCACCATTATTGTATTTCGTCAACAAACACAACATGGAATAGAACTAAATGCAAAATATTATGGTTATGGTAAACTAAGAGGTTATGCTTAATGTCTAAGGGAATTATTGACATATGCTATGATCTTGCTGTATATACCACGACCCCCTTTTCTCCCACAGAAATAAATTTGGTGAACAGCATGAAGTCTTGACGAAGGCAGAACCAATACTTCAGTGTCAGCCTCTCCGTGCCATAATAATGTAACGGCTGCTGCTACCCTAGCAGCATAGCAACAAAAACACTGGCATTTTACACAGACTTGTGCTCGTTTATCAGAGCTGATGGATTCAGGGCATTTCCGTTTCACCTCAGCAATCCAAAACAAAACAACTAGAGGCAAAAAGCCTCAGGGTGGCTCATCTTTGATTGCTGGCCAGCGAATAGTATCTCTAACCCACATTATTACTTGTATCACAGCAGGTATTCTATTGCTTTGGATGAAAGCATCTGATATATGACCTAATTGTAACTACTTATAATAATATTTATGAATATTTTATAATGAAAAGATGAAAATTATGATACGATCTGTTATTATTATGCCAATAATTATGAATTATTGATAACTGACCAGGATTCACTAGTTTTAAGAAATATGCCCTCTTATGAAATGTGATTGATTTAGCACTGCTGTCATAAAGTTAAACCTGAGCTTGTACTGTCACTGCCATCTATTGGTGGTATTGCACAGTGCACAAAATAACTGAACAGCCTCACTTTGTGAATGTTTAAGCCTCAGTGTGTGTGTGTGTTCATTAGCGTGTCCATGAGCTGTTTGATAAATCTTTTGCTTTTCCCAATTCAGTCTCGCATGCTGGCTACACAGCACCACGCAAGAAGAAAACCCAGTTTGTGTTTGATCCAAGAAACTGTCACACGAGCACAAATTACCATGATGCAGAAAAGCCTTCTCTCTCACTCACCATACTGTGCTGGTTGTTGGCCCATTTGCCATTGAGGTTGGCCAGGTGGCAGTTCTTGTACCACCAGGCCCCGCCATGGGTCAGGGCACAGTTACCCAGGGCGATGTCATTATCAGAGTCTATTGTGGACCAGGGGCGGCCCTGGTGGTAGGTCATGGCATCGCCTGGAAGGAAACAAAAACATCAACGACATATACTATATACTAGACTAGCCACCTGCGTCTTTTTTTCCCCTCTCCTATCTGCCTACAAAGATTCAGTGAAATTCCCCAAATCTATCTCATGTTGGCATATCGTGGCAAGACACATGGTCCCACTCGCTGGGCCTTCAAATGGGCAGGATTCAAAGTGCCCTGAGATATTCTTCCTAAAATATTGCCTTGCTGCCACTAGTTCTATAAAACTGACTGAATAAAACTGACTGAATAATAAAAACTGACTGAATAAAACCAATGTAGCACCTCATAGTGTACTCACAGCTTTTTCCTTGCCTGCTGCAGCTCCACTGCAAGACACAACTTACAATAAGATGAAAGTATTTATTGACCCACGTTAATAATATTGTGGCATGTAAGCAAACAATTTCCATGCATAATAGCATGGGTCTATTGAGAGCGTAATGAGAGCGCATCTGTCTCGACTCCTGTCTTTCTCTACCTTCCCTAACCTGTCTCCCTCTCTCCCTATCACCTCGGAAACGATGCCTTGGAAAGAATTAACCCACCAGCTGTGCCTCCGTATCTGTCTGTCGTCAAAACACTTGGTAATATTGGCTTAGTATCATCCTTTATATTTCCTTCTGTTTGAATAACATTTCCGAAGCAAACAAACAACGCACCAGCTGTCCCTCTGTATTTGCCAATGGTGAGTTTGAACTTCTGTTTGGACGGGGCGATCTTGAAGCTGTCATAGATGGCGTAAGCCCTCTCCGAACTGAGGCCCAAATCAAACCTCAGCTCGTATTGTGTGGGTGTGTTTGTAAGGTCATATATCTTCTCCAGGCCTGGAGGGTAGAAGAAAGACAGATATGGAATATCTGCAATTATATCTCTCTAATGTAATACATTGCTTTAAATGTGCATATTTTAATTCTTCAATAAAATCCTCCTTCTAGCACTTACCGAGCCAGAACTCATCTGTCATGTTGCCAAAGCCTGTTATGTACTGTCTCCAGCGTTTCATGAAGTCCAGCTTGCCAGAAGTACGTCTCTGGAGCATCTGGGATAAGAAGGGGCATACGAGATGCAGAGGTTCAGTTTAACGTTTGTTTACTTGAGTTCTACATAAGTCTGGGCTGTAGAGCTTTTCTAACTAAATGTGATCTTGACCACAAGTTACAGTACTACATCAAAATAATGTAGTGTTATGTTAATAAATGAATTAGATACAGTGTGTTTCAGCATCGTGTGTTTGTCGATGGAGCATACCAGCCAGCCGCCTCCGTCAGTGTCCATGTCACAGTAGACCTCTATGGGCTCGGAGCGGTCATTGTTGACGTAGATGGTGTAGAGGCCACTCTTTGCGTCGCCATTCCTCAAGATCTGAACACAGTCCATGGGGAAGGGGTGGAGCAGGCCAACTGGGCGTGTTTCAGAGTGGGGCGTTATTGAAGTGACCAGACATAATGAGACATGCCAGGGCATGAATAGAAATGATCCCCGAACGCTTCATTCTCTAACGCTATAGCGGCATGTGTGACGAGAGGAGCAGAACATGCCCTGCGGAGCAGGCCAACAGGGCATTTTGTAGCATGTTATAGTGCAGCAACAGAGGTTACAGGGCCCATGGCCAACCTGTACTCACCTGTCTTGAAGATGGTCTCCACCACCCTGCTCCTCTTGGCTCCTCTGTAAGCAATCAGGGTGACAACGTACCTCTTCCCCATCTCCAGGTCTGACAGAGCATAGCCGCGCTCCCCGGCTCCAAGCTGCTTTTCAACGGTCTGACCACATCAAATGACACCTTAGATAATATTTTCTAGTACTTTTTGAGTATTCATTTTGTCATTTTATTTGTCACTCAAGTATTATTTGAATGAAGTCTAGTAAAAAACGTCCCGATTCCTCCCCCAGTAACACCAAAACAACAATGATGTCATGTAGCATTAATATTATTTTTAAAGGGACAGATCACAGTGTCATGCATCTAGCCAAGATGGAAAACGGTACATGTTAAAAAAATAACATTCACAGTGTCATTGTGCCTTGGTCGATACACAATGTTTGTACTGTGCGATTATTTACTTTTTTTGTTTAGTGTATTGCATGGGCAAGAGTACCTTGCAAAATGTATTTATGTAAGTAACTTTTATTTTTTCATTTTTTTTACTTTTAATTTGTTTATATTAGTACTTTTAGTTCTGCTTGAGTAACAGTAGGCCTACTTGTACTTGACTAGGACAATCCAGGACTCCTTCCAACTGTCTACCCCTGAGTTTAGGTCAATGATCATTATATACCACTTGGATTTACAATATAGTGCCACAAGAGGTCAGTATTTCACAGAACATATGCATATGCACCTGCAGTATGAATCTGGATCATGAAGTTACAATATTAAAAATGTAGCTACATTTTAGCCATGTTTCATATGCTGTAGTTAAAATATTATAAATACTACTCAGCATCCTGATTTTCATATAATTGCATACCAAACTCCTCTACTAAAACTCTACATTTAGAACCACTGTATAAAATTATAGAATAAACCCCTACTTATATAGGGGTTACATAAGGTTAATAAAAATAAGTTTTTCCACGGTACCTCCATGGTGCCGTCCTCAGCTCTGTAAGTCAGGATGTATCCCTCAATGTCGGCCACCGGACGAAGCCAGGTCAAGGAAGCTGTCTGCGTGTCAACATCTGTAGCCTTTAGGTCTTTAGGGGCATCAATGTCTGTAAGGGAGATCATAGCTATCACTCAGTCATTGTATATCTATTCAATCGGTCAGTACAGGCGCGAGTAATGAAATGATTGCAAGGCCGTTTATACACTAGTCAGAAAAGAATGTTCTGGAAATAGAGCCATAAAACGTAAATGACATGTTCCTTGACCCGAGTAGTGATTCATTTATTAAGCTTAGTGTTTTTCTCCATTACTTCATTCAACTGGTCATTCATTTAACCTTACCTTCATTGCTATAGAAGATCTGAGGGAAGAAAAGGACTTATTTTAAAATGTACAACTGCAATTAGCTATAGCCAATGTCACAATCAGGGCCACTACTTGGCAGTGTTAATGAACTGTGGCCTACAGGATCCTGTTTTTCACATTTCTATTAAATCTATTGAAATTAAAGTGGATACTGAATATACTCCCTGTCATAAAACTTGAACGTATTCCATCACACTGAAGAATATGAATGCAGAAATAATAACCAATTCCTAAACAAATCTCTAACTGCATGTACATGTAAAGCCTATACACAGTAAACTAATGACAGTACATTGACATTTCAGTTAGCACATGCTTTTATCCAAAGCAACTTACAATAAGCACATTTGTCGGCAGCAGCTGAAATGGCCGTACATCACAGTTATCACAAAAAAGAATCCTATTAGTAGTACAAGTAATATAGGCCTACACCACTATAAAGTTACTGTCCAATCTATACTGTCTGTCATTTTTTATTGCCTAACTCTATCAACAGCAGAGGTCTGCTGTAGAAATTCATTAAATACAATGGTTTTCTTGTGTGACTATTTACAGTACTAGCATAAGAAAAATGCACATAAATAACTATTGAATTATTAAAAGAGTCAAATCTATACAGTTCATACATAATTGATCAGGGTGAGTATCTCTTTGTTTTTTAATAAAATGCACTTCACTCTTAATTTAAAAAAGACAAATATGAATGCTTAATTACTGGAAAACTTTCCCCTGGCTGTTAAACTCAATACTGCTGGTTTGAGTCTTGGCTGACATATTAATGGAGCCTATTATTACAACCAATAAAATATCAATTGTAAAAACATCGGCCTGTATACATCCCAGAAGATTTCTCCTGACACAATGACTTATCTCCACCTAGGCCCATAACTGCCATCTACCGGCATCTTATGAAGAGTTACGAGGCGACAAGTTTCTAATCCACAACTCCGGCCGTTTGCTGCCTAATTGAAAAAGATGTAGGCTTCACGTAACATTCCCAGATGATTTTACACATGATCTGGCTCACACAAAGATTCCCCTATCCTTACACCTCCACTATGTGGTGTGGCGTTAACTTCCACTGTGCTACAAGACACGGCCGTTGACGTGTCACGGCCTGTGTCGAGCACTTCCTGTGGGACGAAATCCTTTTTGAGCACACCAATGCACAGCTCCATTCTCTGTTAAAACAGAGGTAATCTGGTAATTTCTACAGTTCTAAACGTAGAATTTCTAAATAGAAATAATAAAAAATATGACAGGCATTGTACATAAGCTACTTATAATTATATAAGATACAGTTTTTTATGTGTTCATTTGATATTAAATAACTGCTGCCCCCTGACAATATTTAAGAATAGAAATTAGGAATTTAGGAATGCAAGAAAATACAAGAATTATACTACAGTAAAATTAGTGTGTTGATTCTTGATGATTTGTTTGAGACAATGTTTGATATTTTACAGACAAGCTCCCACTTACATACAGCATATTCAAAACGTTCCCTGATACTTAACCTTTGACCTCATTACAACAGTGTAGCCTTGAGGCACAATAAGGTCCTTATTGTGACATTATTGTGAGAGGAAAAAGTGTTAACAATTACAGATGCTAAAGATGCTGCCTACTCTTTCCTTCTAGATCCAAAGAGACGTGACCTCATCTGTCTCCCTCTACAGCCTCAAAGCCCAATCCCCAAATCAGTGCTGCCTTTTAAAATAAACTGACAGTTTGAGTCTTGTTATCAGCTCCAAATGCGCACAATTAGTCATCTTGAGCGCAACCTGTCTGCACATGTGCTTACATGTGCTGGAATTCCAGGGTGACGGGCTGCCTCTTCTTCTTTATAGCTATAACCAATTAAGGCCATGTGTACACTACAAGCCAACGAACCGGAAACATAGAAGTTCTCTAACCAAGGCCTTGGTGTCTTCTGAAAATATCTCACCGCTTACAGTTAATGGCCCCTTATAAAACATGTTCAACTAACATTGCTGCGTACTGATGCCTGCGGGAGATTGCGGGAGATTTTGGCCAAGTTAATGAGTATTTCACATTTATAAAGTATATTCCCACGTTCATTGTATTAACCTGTCTCTGCTTGTGTTGCGCTCTTCATGCTGGCTTTGTCTCCCTTGACGGCCCATATGTAGACAGTGTAGACCACTCCAGTCTGTAGGCCAGTCAGCATGTAGGTGGCGCTATCAGGCCCCACTGATATCTCCGCACCGGAGCCCTCAGCAGAACTGTAGCTCAACATGTAGCTGTCAATCTCTGCCTGGACTCTGTCCCAAGACACGCTGAAGCTGGATTCTGTCTCCTCACGGGCCAAGAGGTTAGTAGGAGCGTCCAGCTCTGGTGGGAAATGTTAGGGCAGTTGGTGAGTTCACTACTCATGCAGACTACTAGCGTTGTTTCATTTCCCATCCGACAGGAAAATGAAAGCATATGCCATGCAGTTTCTCTCTCAAGATCATTCTACGGGGAGGTAAGAGAGACATTAATCCCATTGTAGAAACAGTATCTCAAATAATGGGATCCTTGCCAGACAAAGGAATAGACATTGTAAAAACTAAATATTCTGCATCCACTTATCAGTAGACACCAGCATGAAGTTTTTTGTACACAACAAACAACACAACACATGGCCAGATATCTAAGTTCAATGTCAACATTCCAAAACATTTCAATTGAATGGAATCTGATTCTTTAGAATTCTTTAAAATAAAATTTACTCCGAGGCAGATTTGTTTGGACAACAATGGAGTTATATGGCTTCTAAGAGCTAAATGTATATCTGAAGTTAGCTGGATTGACAATAGCCTACTTGTCAGTAGGAGAAACGCAATGTAATTTCTGGTATTTCCGTAGGATATGCTATATATTGATAAATTATATCACACAGGCCTCATCACAAGGTTTTACTACACGTGAAAATATTGTAGAAGTGAGCAGGATTGCCAGCTTAGTTTATCTCTTCCTCACCATTTCGGATGACATTCTAAACGTACCAGTCATGTGTTGTGATTGTAAATAAACCAGTGCGTTTCTGCTAATATGTCAGGCAGGTTAATAATTTCACCTTCATTTCTGAGCTATCTATTCCTCTAATAGCATTAACCTGTCTCTGCTTGTGTGGAGATCTTCTTGGTGTTTGTTTCTCCCCTGACGGCCCAGACATAGACAGTGTAGAGAACTCCAGGCTTCAGGCCAGTCAGCCTATAGGAGGCGCTGTCCAGCCCAACAGGGATTTCCATACTGGAGCCCTCGGTAGAGCTGTAGCTCAAAAAGTAGCCGTCGATTTCCGCCTGGACTTTGTCCCAAGACACGCTGAAGCTGGATTCTGTCTCATCGCTGGCCAAGAGGTTAGTGGGAGCATCCAGCTCTGCATGGGGGATTTAGGGTTATCAAAGACTACAAAAGCATAGTACCACACCAATACAAACATGTATTAAATAAAATACTAATGCGAACAACCCAATTACACTGACTCAGTGGCGCCTCAGTTAGTGTGAGGAGGTTAGAAATTGTGGAACAAAATTCCCTTGAAGGCTTTTAGCAACACATTGCTGCTCTCAGAATCGGTTATTTTAGAAATATTCAACCCAGACTCAGTCAACTGGATATGCTTTTAACCTCAATGATATCTCCATTGACTTTTGTCTTTAGCCTAGGACTAGCTTAATCTCTGCCTGGAAAACCATCCAATTACGTTTTTGGTTGAGGTTTGCCATCAATCACATGCTCATGCAAGTGTAGACTAATAACTACGTTAGTCAAAAGACATGCAAACTAAATCAAAGAAAAAAATAAAATAAATAAATTTTACAAGAAAATGTTTTTCACCATATGAAAAACAATTTACACGCAAATACTATTGCGTAGCCATTTCCTAGAATAGAGGAGCCTAAATTTGTCTAGAGCACACAATTTGTCTGTCTGAGACATCACATCTGTGCCAAGAGATGGTTTAGTCATTAAGCGTCTGGATCCACAAGCACATCAACGTAGACAGAGCAGACGTGTGCTCTTTATCTGCCCAAGCGTATTACTGCAGATACAGTGTAGAGAGCGTCCATGTTAGGCTGGACAAATGGAGCACTGCACAGCTTTCGAGAAACAATTAAGATGAAAAATGTTCAGACAGCCCCGGCAGTTTAAAACATGAAGCCTACTCCCATTCATCATCTCACTGAATCTGACGTCCGCGCGCACCCGCACACACGTAAACAAACACACGTGTGGAAAATTCGACCACTCGCCACATCTCACATTCACTGCACCGCGGATCATTGGACTCACACTCACACACACACAAATGCCGTTGCTGATGAAGAATTCTGCTGACAGCAGCAGTCATCAATGCAGGTTCAAGCCCATCTGGCCTGTCTGCCGACATGTGGAGTCCCGCTGTTTGACTTATTGGAGCTGACGTCTCTGCTTCAGTCAATTTCAGGGTGGACTGATAATACAGAACAGGAAAAGATCCCCGTGGGTGCATTTAGAAGGATGGCATTTATGTAGAAAATAGTAGAAAAAACATTCTTGGGAATTTCTTTTATGGCAATTTTTCAATATGATCTGAAAAATCTCACCTGGGGCCTAACCACAAACACAAACAAAGCCCAGACACACACAGTCACACATACCTAAAGTACAAAAAGAGAGTTAAAGAGAATTTGGATTTAGAAAAAGATGCAGGAATATTCATGGCCTTGTCCGGCTTCTACCTGGTAGTGTCAGATAGTATTTCACTTAAGCTGCATCTGTTAAATGGCAGTAACATGAAAAAGACGCAGATTTTTGTTGCATATGGACAGTATAGGAGCCATAAATTACACATGAAGCTCTTAGATCACTGTGTTTGCATTAAATGGCAAAAGCAAATAAGCACCCCAACTCATTACTCTTCAAGATACAGATTAAATAATAGAATAGAACAAATAATAAGTCTACACAGCTGATTATGCCAAGGTATCTTATGGGATCAAAAGAACATTTTTGTCAGATCCCTTCAGCCAGCTATGTTGACTTCACCACATTCCCTCGCAGACATCCAACCTCAAGCTAAGCTTAAATAGCCTACTCAGCTTTTAAATGAGGTTTTCAATTATGCTGAATTCCTTCTTGAGAACAAAGTTATGGTCTCCCTCTTGGCAGTAAAGGGTAAAAGAGGTTAGAACGCTGAAGGTGATTTCTTCTACCCACTTCCCTTGAAAAAAAAAAAGACACAATTGTGTGGGAAGAGCACTAGGGTCAATCTAGTTGTTAACAGCTATTTGAAGTTGGGGGTTTAGGGATTAGCAAGATGCTATATAGTTCATTTGATTGGTTCATCGTAAGCCTCTGCAAAGGAGTGCCCATCCGGTGGATTTGTTCAAATGGGTGCATTTGTTGGACCTTGTGGTGTAACGAAAATATATGTTTACACAAGACTTAAAGATAAAAAAAATATATAATCAAAACAAACTATTTTATATAAGCACTATTTTGCAGGGTCACTCTGTGGTAGTCTTATCTTTCATGAGTGCTTCATATCAAGTGCTCCACTGGGTTTGATTTTTCCTTGCTTGAGATATGCCCATCCAGAATTTACAGTAGCCCACATATGTGTGGGCCTGTGGTATCCAGGGTCGGCGTCATAGGGGGGGGGGGGCATTCGCGGGCAATGTCCCCCCAAACGAGTTACTGTGCCCCCCCTAACCACAGGCGGCCTTTGGTGCCAAACATTGTATTTTAATAATTTATATTTATCACATCAAACGTGATAACTTATTCTCTAAATGAAATGAAATAAAAACAAAAATAAGAAAGAAAAAACACAGCTTGTTGGTATTTGTGTACGGTCACATTTGGGCAAGTACTATGCTCATTGGTCTGGTGATTTGTTGTTGTCATCACATTGATACGCAGGTCAGTTAGTTAGTATTTCAGAAAGCCTGAAAGGACACCGTCCTTAGGAGGTTCAACACAAGCACTCGCCGCCTGCAACTCTTCTAAAAGTAAGACTTGGGTTTAATTCACTTGATGCCAGCCATTGGCGTTCATGATTATTAGGCAAAATGTTGAAATATTGCATTTCTTCGTTAGAGTGTAGTATAAGCTATTTCAAACAATTATATTCTAATGACGCGCACCGTGTGAGTGTGTCAGTGTGTGAATGTCTGTGTGTGAGAGGGAGGGAGAGAGAGAGAGAGAGAGAGAGAGAGAGAGAGAGAGACGTGGCTTGCACGTATAGTGCAGTGTGGGTGAGGGAGAGAGAAAGAAAAGCAGAGACTTTGCAGCATGTTTTGAAATTAGACTGCCTACTGGCTGGGTTGGTGTTTTGGTTGACTACAGGAAGCTCATATTACCAAGCAATAACATAATAAATTTCTCGAACGTCCGTTTCTAAACGTACCAGTCATGTGTCTACCAAAATGCCCCCCCATTAGATTTGTTCTGATGCCGACCCTGGTGGTATCTCTTCAGAAGCTGACACACTCAAAAAGACCAGCTGAATCAGGCACAGTGAAACTTATTATGTTAACAGTTTACCTGTCTCAGCTTCGGTTGAACTCTTCTGGCTTTCTTTCTCCCCCTTTATGGTCCAGATGTAGACAGTGTAGATAACTCCTGGCTTCAGGCCAACAAACCTATAGGAGGCACTGTCCCGCCCAACAGGTATCTCCCCACTAGAGCCCTCAGCAGATGTGTAGCTCAACATGTAGCTTTCAATCTCTGCCTTGACTCTGTCCCAGCTCACTCTGGCTGTGTCTTCTGTGACCTCAATGGTGACCAGGTTGGTAGGAGCATCAAGGTCTGGTTGAAGAGGAACGTGCATTAAAAAAAAGACATAGGGAGATGGGCAAGTTGAAAACTATTATATTCATCTAATCTAATACTATAATAATTGTGGATAGATGCTCCACAAAGCCGTAAATTAAGAAAAGTCAGAATAACAATTAAAGATGAACAGAATAATGTTACACATTAGCAGCCCCTCTGGTCACAAGACGCAACTGCACTTTGCAAGTTTAATCTGAGCTGACCTTTTCTTTTTTTTCACTTTTTTTCTTATTTTCTCGAAAACAAGAGAGGTGTAGCTTTGACACAGAAGTGACTTCTACCCTAATTCTCATCCTTATACATAAACAGCATACATTTCCAACACATCCCAACTTCGGAAACAAATTTGTTTCACTTTGCTAGTCATTCTGGAAACTCTCAATAGAAAACCATTAGTGGTAGAGGATGTGTTGATAGGTGTCAGTTATTATCAGGCGATTGAACCACCTTCTGACATTGTTTTTCAAACACAAACACTTATTACGATCATCATAAAAAAGTTTTGAATGATGATTGAATAGCAGATCAAAACATACATTATTATACTGTCTGTGGCTTCACTCCATGAAGCTCTACCGGACACGTGAGACATCAAGACCAATGGAGCAGAGCAGAGCAGTTCTGTTTGTACAAGAGCTTTATGGTATCTCAGCAGACATATGGAATGGTGAAGCAGAGTGACGGGCCATGTGTGTGCAAGTCTGTGGGTGAGTGTATACACATATATACTTAAAGGAGGGGGACTGGTGCAGTAACTCTTAGCACTATCACCAAGTTAAGCGAAGGAAGGCAGGGAGACAAAGAGGATGTGATGGGAAATGTTAAAGCAATCATCCTTTAGGGTTCTTCTTCTGCAGCTCGGCCAAGGTCCATCTGGCCTCACCGCATCTCATCATTAGTACTGATTAATAATGCCTCTACTATAGGAGACAGACCCCCTCCCCCCCATCTCTCTCTCTCTCTCTCTCTCTCTCTCTCTCTCTCTATCTTTCTCTCTGTCTCTGTCTATGAGACGACAGAGTCAAAACAGATTCAGGAACCAGTTACAATGGGTGGTTGTCTGTTGTCTCCCAGGCCCCAGAAAGGATAGTTACAATTGTGGTGCTATGTGAGCAGATGTAGGACCAAATCTCACTGCTCATCTTCAATATAAAAATAAAGTTATTATGGTGCAAAGTGGTCACTTCTGAAGGAGCATTTCCCTCGTATTTCATATTTGCTGAGTATACAAGGAAGGCAGCCTCAGTTCCACAGCTGGTAGTGGTTTGTTTAAGGGTATTTGAACACATCAACAGTTATGGAAAGCCGGGGCTGTTTTTTTTTATTGTCTGTAAAATTAAGTAATAACATCTCCAAATAGAAATGTCAACTGCCGTTACACATAAATGTCCAATCATAAATGTCTAATCATGATTATGTTTGATACGCCTCATTTTAGGAATATTATGATGCCCAATTTATTATGATAGACTATTTTAAATCGTGACATTCAATGTTTTAATTATACTTTATATAATTTTGTCATATTACTTTAAAGTCAGGCCTTGCCTCGGTCTCAGAGTTGTGGTGGATGATGGTTTCAGTTACACAAGACGTTTCTACCTCACTTGCTACTCAGCAACAACGGCCACTAGACTAAAACACCGGTTGTGGCTTTGGCCATGTGGAAAACAGCTTATCCTTTACGGGTGGCAGGCTCAGCACAGTGTAAACCACAAACCCTACAGTAACAGGCTATTTTTCATCATTTACACCCTCACAGCCTTGCCGTATAGTGACAACCATAAGCCCACAATGCAACCAGGGTGAGACAGTGTAGTAACACAGAAACATTTGTCTATAGTGATTACAGTTGCTGTACAGTAGCTTAATGTCCAACTGCCAAGGAAATTTGCCAAGTGGTAATTGTGCTATTATGCCGAAATACATGACAACATGAACACAGCAGAATAAAAAAAAACACAGCATCTTTTTTTCAAGCATGTAGGCCACAACGCACGCAATGCCATGCATACTGTGGGCTTGAATTTGGTTTTCATTGTATCACCTCATCCCTTTTAAATCATATAAATCTCAACATGCATTTTTGCTATAGACTGAAATGTCAGATGATTGTAGACAGTAGACAGTTGTACATACTTTATATTTTTTTGTTCTTTTTTTAAAGTGATGGACAGGCTGCAGCTAAAATTGTAGTTCTACTGAAAGCGGTCTGTCCAAAGTCCAGCGATGTCCTCAACGTCCGGGATCGAGATACAATACAGACTAAACATTCTCCCCTTTACCTCAGCCAAGGCCATCTGATTTCTGTTATGTGAGCATTGGTGTGAACTTTATTAAATTTAAATCAGCAACAGTGTTGTGTTTTTGTGGGCCTTGTTACCTTTGAAAGCATACATTCAAAACGGATGTTCCACTGTTTGCTAGCTGTGCATAGTGTTACTGTAAATAATTTCAGATGTCTACTTTACCCGTGGCCAAAAATGTGACGGCTAAAAGTCACACGCGTGGTTCCATTACACACACAAATACATGTGCATGTGTCAGGTTCCAAGACCAACACAGTTTCACCATTACAATGTCAGAGAGAGAGAGAGAGAGAGAGAGAGAGAGAGAGAGAGAGAGAGAGAGAGAGAGAGAGAGAGAGAGAGAGAGAGATTTATAGCCCCACTATAGTAGTACATCCATAGTGGAGATGAATATGGTCATTCAGCAAAAAATTTTAATACTATTTGATGAAACAGACTTTAAGGTTCAGTAAATATTCAGCACCATTTCAGCCAGCGCTTTAGGGATGTTTCTCATCATTTTAGGCTGCCTCAACATTTTACACAAGATAAGATAAATCAATTATTCCAGTACTTAATATTCATCTTAAGTGTTTCATCATTTCAGTGTGTTCAGCATTTTTCTTTGCCATGTTTCCATTTTCTTTTGCCTCTCATATTGTGAGAAAAACAGTGCTGGTAAGTGGCATACAGAGAAAAGCGACAACAGCCAAAAGGTAAAAAAGAGCGCATTTTCTTTTTACATATTAGATGTTTTTTCCATCTCATTTCCTTACCTATTTCCTATGTTTTATTTGCAGATCCTATTTCAGCTTGAATTTCTTTCCTTTTTTCTTTCCTTATTCCTGTCGTATTTTATTCTCACTGCATGTTTTTCTTCATATTTGTCATTTCCCCTCCTCCTCTCTCACTGTTAGTGACACATCATGAGAGGAGCTAAGCACTGAAGACATAAATCATTCCCAGTAAGTAATTTGTGCAGCAAATGAAGGTCTGGAGACATACTACTATCTACTTGGGATTGATTAGCACATGTACACACTGAACCATCTCTCTCTCTCTCTCTCTCTCTCTCTCTCTCTCTCTCTCTCTCTCTCTCTCTCTCTCTCTCTCTCTCTCTCTCTCTTGATATAGCTGAGTGGAGGTCGTGGCTATGCATCTGAGAGGCTTTAAAATAGGAGAGGTGAGGCTTAGAAACATCTAGCTAGCTCTCCTGAACGAATGCCGTTAACCAAACACCCCAGGGTCTAGAAAAACCAAGGCCTATCAACCCAGACAAAAGCCAAGGTGTAATGGAAGGAGAAAATGAAGAATGCAATAGAATCAATAATACAGAGAGACAGAATACACCACAGGCACACAAGACAGAAGAGAAATTAAACAGCGTTGAGGAGCAAATGTGGACCATTAATAACATAATGAGAGGTTAAGTGAGTGTTTGTTCTGGCCAGCTGTGAATGAATTACACCTCACGTGCTTCGCAAAGGGTTCACAATATTAAATGCATAAGGAAAACTGAATACCGTGCCACCACACCTTGACAGTACCAGAGGGACTCGTGAATTATGAACCACACTCACCTCAGTAATCACGAACAATCTCTGAATACTTACACAGTTCATATCAGCTTTCCCCTCAGTGACCATATTCACCACAGTCATTTCTAACCTGTCCAGATCATTACGCCATAAATTCTGACCCTTCACTATTAACCCGCAATCATGCGTCTTGCTGGCTGTGGTCATTACACTATTATCATTGGCTGGGTCTGAATGGCAATACCAGATTGTATCATAGGTCTCCCGCAATATGAAGTATGACAGATTATGTCTTTTCTACGGAGGTCCAGCCACAACTGAATTCTAGATGGCTTGACATAGCTTAGAAGTCTTCTTTTGTGCCCAATTCAAATGCAAAGCCTGCTGGATATCTGGATATTATTATTGTGTATTGCGTGTTACGGTATCTAGGAGGAAGAGGTAGTTGATAACAGCTATACTGTATACAGGTGTTCAAGTCTGTATATGGGTATAAAGAGTATATAAGTATTAATTGTCAGCTGCCATTGTTGTTGAAGGTTCTTGACCACTGCTACTGTTTTATCATTGTCTTTTAGTGGCGGGCGACCCAAATCATTTGGTTTTATCTATGTACATTATGTTTTGCCCGGGACTACTTTCTTGGCACTGTTTTTCCTATGTTATCTTTTATTTAATGTTATTTATCACCGCTGTTGTCGTGTTCTCCAGGGAAAAGTTGACTTAAATACCTGATACTTGATTGGCTGACCCAATAACATGTTCATGTACTGTATGCATAAACTCGTATATCAGTGAAGAAGTGCAGTCATCAGTTGTCAGGGTCACTTTAGTATAACGAATCTCAGACTGACTTCCGCTTGCGCAGGAGTATAGGCTATCACGTTAGCTTTGAGGGAACCCTGAACAGTTGTACTGTACTGTACGCAGTGACTGACCTGTGACTCCAGTGACAGAAGAGACTTTCCCCTCAGTTATCCCCTTGATAGCCTGCACTGAGATGCGGTACTCTGTTCCTGGTTGCAGGCCTGAATAGAAAGGTGACAATAAGAGATGTATAGTACTTTTCCCAAAAAATAAACACTGAACCGAATGTGATACCAGTATACACCTGTTCCAGAGACCTACCCACAATAGTGTGTTTGGTGCGGGCCTCCTGGCTCATCTGCACACTCTGTTCCTCCTCCTGTCCGGCGGGATCGGTGTGTGTCAGCCTGAAGCGGTCCACCACCACTGGCGGGTTCTTCCAGTCCACCTGGATGGAGTCTTCTGTTTGGCCGAGCACTTGGATGTCGTCAATAGCAGATACATCTGGGGAGTGTTGATAACAAAACACGTCCCTTATCAGTTGGCAGAAACGTAGCAGTGATTTTAGCTGGTCAGAATATGCCCCCCCTACCTTAGCTTAGGTTTCTCAAAAGGATTTCAAATGTATAACATATAAGCCATTTTGAGGTAGTATAAAACAATGTGGAAAATAGAGGGGTGGGGGAACAGTTCTTGACAGGTAAATTTACAGTTACTTTATGGCGTTAATGATCTTGTGAGTCTCCGTATTCCACACACTAGTGTTTTTCATGATCTCCTGTGTTGAGCAAAGTTGCTTTCGAAAAAAGAAATCCCCTTTACACTGTTGATGGCTGATGCATATGTGGAGCCAGGAGCAGTGTGGTTGTGGGATGGGAGTATAACATAACACCACCAGTGGGGATGGTGTGGGCTGGTGGGGGGTGGGGGTCAAAACCTGGCCTAGATTTTTGGTATTAACAAAATAACCGCCCCCCCAAAAAAGACAAAAAATTTTTAAAAAATAAAACTATACTAACTGATAACACCTCTCCAGCCATGCAAGGAGAAATATCACACAGTTGTATGTAAGGATTAAGTATGTAAGTACAGTTTCTTAGACACGTCTAAACCGGCTATTCTGAACAGATCGTTCAAAAGTCTCCCATCTGGATAGGTACATAGACAGTGCTAATGGCTGATATAATTGGCATAGAGTCTGTACTTTATGCCAGCACACGGATGTAAGCGTTTGCCACAAAGTCTGATGGGTAATTTGTTTACATGCATGTTCAGTACAGCAATATAAATTTGCTTACAAGTATGTAGGGACACTATCACGGTATTAACTATATTAGTATTTTCAATACATTTTGTGTTGGTATCCGATTAAAGACATCAAGACGGTGTTGAAAGTTTTTGAAATGTCAAATATTTTTCTCCCCAGGGCAAGGAGTGAAAATGATTTAAAAACCACTTTTAAAGCACAATATTGTTTGAAGTTTATATGCATGTGACCAGAAAAATGTCAGTCTCATGCTGTGTGCTCATCATAGAACCAGATGCCAGATGAACGTGTGTTTTCTGGTGCCCATAGAAGGATGCCATGCTACGAGGTTTTCACTAACCACACCAAGGAACCAACTCAGTTGCTCATATTCTCATGTGTGCTCTTTCCCCCATCCCCATTATAAGGAAACCTCTTTTTTTTACATTTGTGAAGGCCTTTTACCACATCCGTGACTGAGTTTGATTTCCATTTAATGCATCCACCCTCCCATTTCCTTGTAATTAAACTGGCTAATAATTAAAGTACTATTGTAAACAAACTAGAGTTTAGTGATGCAACTTGTTCACTACCGTATCCTATGGGTTTGCATGACAAAATATTAGCCTACTGTAGACTGATATGGGAAAAAGATTTGTAAAACAAAAGAGTTGTAAATTAGTATGAGAGACTCTGTGCTTCATTTTTATTCATTTTAAGAAACACCACTTTAAAGTTCTGGATATTGGGTACTACCTTGGCATTCCCATTTGGTTCTCAAATTCATTCCTTCTACATTACTATAATACTCCTACTGGGGACAAGTTTGCATGACCCTGTCACTGTCTTATAAACCTTATACTGGCCACGTTTTTGTAGACTAGTAAAAATTACATTCCTGCTTATGTCTGCTATTACTGTCAGTCTCCAAATGTAAAATATAATACAGTACTGTACATGCATGTGGTTGTGTAACACCTACTCACATCTGGAGTTTGCTTCTGGGATTGTAAAAGTAAAATACTAAAAATAAAAAACACACTAGCTGTATTGTGTCACATTGTTATTTAACCACTGACATCTTAAAGCACAACAAGCCCCACACACTGTATTTCAGGGCTACATTGCCGCTTTTATGTATTATAAGATAACCTTTTACGATAAAATATTAACTTTTAATTGCTATTAGTATTGGAATTGGTTTCAGAGAAACCAGCAAACACTTTTTTTCTCAGTAACAGACCACTGATAAAGCTATGAGTGCGGATGCATCTCATGACCATATGGAACCGCCAACATGCCAATCCATCGTATGCAGCTTTAAGGTTTCACATGTTTCCTTAGCAGTCCATACATTCTTGTAGTATTATGCGTCCAAATTTGCTGACAGTAGTCTGTGGTTCTAGCTTCGAGGTCAGATCACAGATGACACAGTTCTCTGTCCTCACCTGTAGTAGCCTCTATCCTGTCCGATTCACTCTGGATCCCTTTGATCACAGCGTAAACATCCACAATGTAGGTCACCCCTGGAGTCAAGCCTGTGATCAGGTAGGAGTTCTCTGTGTTGGGAACCCTTACCTAGGATTAAAAAGTATCATTATGAAACAAAGCTGTAAAGAGTTCAGCTATATGCTTTGAGATTAATAACACCTTAATAATTACCTCCTCCATGGCACTTCTATCATCCTTGGGGTGATAGGTTAGAATGTAGTACTCTGCCCCGCGAACTGACTCCCATTGCACCAGGAGAGAGACGTCAGTCACACGGACCAGCTGCAGACCCTTAGGGGCCAGCACTAAAGGAGAGAGAGAGTGCATTTGAGAGACAATGAGGAGAGAATGAGTTTAGTGAAGGGGCAGAACTCCATTCTCTCAAACACACATACGCACACTGACACTCTCTCTCGATTGGGTCAAGATCATCTCTACACTGGTTCTCTAGAGGAAGAGGTCACTGCGTCACTCAGAGAACCAAGGTTACACATAGCCAACCGGTAAAATTTAAAAAAATATTCACGTGGAAGTGTTCTATTATCTTTTGCTAATTTTCACACAATATTCTGTCTTTTTACCTCTCTCTGTCACCCCTGTTAAAGAAGGACCTACTTATTTCAAACTTTTATTTTAAACCCTGAATGGAAATTGGGATGAGATATTGCTTTTTTCTGAGGTTACATACAACACAATACTTGAATCAAGATCATGGAAATAATATGGCAGAGGATGGGGGGGTGTGGGTGACGAGTCAGAAGGTATAAGTGAGGGAGTATAATAACAAAATATGAGCCAAGATATAGGAGACTGAATGTCAGCGGTGTTACACTGAAAGATTTTCCGTGCCCATGAGGTACAGTACACAGAAATAAATTGATAATAGGTGGTGGTGTATTATGATAAAATCTACAACGGAACGACAGGGCGCTTTAAAATGGGTGTGAAAGTAATAATCCTTTGCCAAGGGAGAAGTCAAACCAGATTAGAACGTATTCCATAAGGCCATGTCAGGAAGCTTAATGTTTTCCTAAAATCCTTTCCATCCAGGAGAAGTTAATATTCTCACTGCTATACTGCTGGCATGAACAGCAACAATTCCCAGTCATAACAATATTTCAGAATCGCTGTCGGGAAGCATAAATTAGCATATAAAGATAGGAAAATGTCCATGCGAGCAGAAATGCGTGTTCTTACATTGGATAAGATTTAGGCACGTTATAAAGATACAAATTATTGTTGAAACAGAATTACAGTGTGTCAATGTGTCACGTTGAGGAGCGAGATCCAAAGCAAAGTATTGTGTTAACATGTCTGGAAATGTGAAATAGGCAATCGTTCAAAATCAACACAATATTTGACTTGTTATACAAAGATTAATATCGGCAGTATATTTCTCTATAGTCCATTATCATTTATTGTATCATGGATTTTAAGAACAAACATTTAAATATAATGTTGAATTACTGTTAATGACTAAATATGGCAATTTGTTGTCTTTGTAACTGAAGGAAAAATGACATAAATCCACATAATCTCCACTATGTTGATCTGGCAATCTTAAATTTACTAGGACTATCAAATGTAGCCCTATATAATACCTATTAGATTAAGTTACTAAATGTCTCTTTTGAATAAATATTGTCATGAAATTGCTTCGATCTTATTCATAAGAAGTAATTCATCTTTTCTTAAAAATGTTACCACAGATAAAGCATCAAAGCACATCTGCCTTTGATTTTATCGACCGGACTATAGCATTAGATCCTCCTTACATCAAACAGAGGGCCCACAACAGTGCCCAAAAAGAGTATCACCTCCTTATCCGCAAGATTGGCAGCCATCAGCCAGGTGCTGAAATGGCTGCTGGCCACATAAAACAAAGAATGTCTCGCCTTTTCCTATTTTTTCCTTTAATTTCCCTTGTGCTTATGACCACTGTTATTGCTAACAACTAAATCAATAAAGTGTATCGTTTTCTTGCCTCTCCCTCTCTTCGTCTCTTTTCCTCTGACGCTGTGCCACTGTTGTGGTTGGCATGTGTTCAACAGCTCCTACACACGTAGCTGTAAATTCATTGATGTAATCTTTATCTCTCCAGAGCACGGCACTGTGCAAAACCTGGACCTGCTTTAGGAGTTTGACATAGCTGACCTGCCACTGTGTAATTTTTCCCATTTGATGCAAATTTCTATTTTGAGGTCAGGACTCAATTTGATGATGGATTATTTATTTTATAGGCTACTGCATTTAAAAACTGTACAAATAGTTATGGTGTATATTTCACATCTACCAATGTCTCTGCACGGTTTATTTGTTGTTTGTGCAAAATTTTCCAATGAAAGGAGGGATTTTTTTACTTCCTATGTATGGTTGTATTTCTTCAATATTCCCGCCTACTGTTACAAATTGACGCACTATGTTTTTATTTTATTTTTGCAGCCATTGCTTAGACAAAAGGTCGGAGTGTGTTTCAAAATTGCATATTCCTAGATTTCCAATTAGGGTGAAAGTTTGGATATGCTGTTTAGTGGTTGTGTGTGGCATATTGAACTTGAAACAAAACCTATTTAACTAAATATTATTTTAATATAGAGTATGTTTTAACGTTTAAAATCGAACTGTTCAACTACTTCAAATGTTTAAATTTTTTAAACAGATTTAAAAATTGAATTGCCTGGACCCATAATGGGTCATAATAATAGGCCTCTTTTGGTTTATCACACATAAAACCTTTAGTATTCAGTTGAATGTAGTTTACAAACAAATGCCATATAGACCCCACAGAGTTTCCACATGTAGAAAGTGATTTAGACATCTGGGTAGTACTGTATCTCTTCATTCTTCCATGGCCAAGAGTACATGGGCTTTGACAAAGCGAAAACTTCAGAAGAATTCACTGTGCCAAACACCTAAAAGCTCCCAAGCGTTTAGCAATTACTGTCACAATCAGTAGGTTAAATTGTTAAATTGCTTGGCTGCAGCTCATATTTTCTGCTTGCCTCTGTTAAACCTGTCAAAGTAGGAGCAAAGTGCTACATTTACCACTAAGTGCTCAGCAATCCTGCATGCAGGCACCGTGCCTTTCAGGCAAAACTCAGGGACGATTAAAAAATTCTTCAGATACAGGGGATTCCATAAGACTGGAAATATCGCTGCGTTGTCACATCTCTGATGTCATATGATGTAATTTGCTGACATCTGCAGAGCATGCAGTCTACTATAGCAGAAATAACAGAATTTCAGAGTAGCATTGGGTACCTTTTAGAATCCAGGATAATCTAGTGGGCTTGGTGTTGAACTCCAAGCCGTAAGGTCATGGGGTCAAGCCCCTGAGTTAGCCTACCTGTGAGCATCATTGAGTACGATGCCTAACCACTATCTGCTACTTGTAATTGTACTTCTGTTTGCTTTTTACATTCCGCAAGAACCTACGACAGGATCCTGTTTGTGGATTTCAGCTCTGCCTTTAACACCATCATCTCTGCTCTGCTTCAAGAGAAGCTCTCCCAGCTGAGTGTTCCTGCTCCACCTGCAGTTGGATCACTGACTTCCTGTCTGACAGGAAGCAGCATGTGAAGCTGGGGAAACACGTCTCCGACT
>JAOEHI010050890.1:0-19863 GCA_025447815.1 Percopsis transmontana | reverse complement strand
CCCCCCCCCCCCCCCCCCCCCCCCCCCCCCCCCCCCCCCCCCCCCCCCCCCCCCCCCCCCCCCCCCCCCCAATGGTCTCTACATTTCTCACGGGTCTATCGGAAAGAGCATGATGCTGTCCATCAGAGAAGCGAAGGCCAGAGAATACACTGCCCTATTTATCTAACGAAGGGGGTCATGTGGTGGGGTGGCGGTGGGCGGGCCACAACCAAGCCAAGTCTGTCGTCACGCTGTTCTTCGACGCCTCCTTTTGCTTGAGAGAGATAGCCCATAGCCACACATGGCAAAAACACAATGGTGGTGCACTGAGCTACATGTAGACAAAACAAATGCCATGCTTGCATGATGAAGTACAGTAGCAGTAAATAATGGAATCAGAATTACTGTTCTACTTTATTACCAGCCAAATGGCAGTTAGCTGTTCTGGTGCATTTGTCTACTCTACTACATTTACATTACATTTACAGAATTTAGCAGAAGCTTTTATTCAAAGTGACTCACAATAACTTACTATTACTACTACTACTAACTTGTTTACCACATCCAAAACCAATATTTCTGGATATGCTCTGAGAAGCTAGCGAGCGAAGCATGCAGTAACAGTGGAAGTTGCTGGTGAATATTGCTTTTGTTCAAACACTGTGTTTAGTAGACAAAGAGACAAGGTTTCATTGAGCTTGTTGGGTTCAAGAGCTTGAAAGAATTAACATGGGCAAATGCATTTTGCACTCTCATAGCTAGTATCCTGTGTTTGTATGAAAAAATGTGCCCTTTCCCAAGATGGTGGATTCAAGACCAAATGCAAATTCCCAGTGGAGCGCAAACTCTGTTGACCCAAGCCATTGAAAAAAGGATGGGTTCATGGCCTGAGGGGTGCTTCTGAGAGGTCCCCTCATGCATCTCACAACAGTATTAGGAAACTCTTGAGTCTGCCACATTACAATAAGTTCACATAGATGCCCTCTGTGAGAAGATGGAGAGAATGCTGCGTTGCACTAGCATTCTGGCTGGAGGCTATATCTCTATTGTAGCTTATTTTACTGCAAAAGGTTGTCTGTTATGCTTTTATTTAAATAGACATACTGTATGTTCTATTTTATGTCACCCTACGGCCTTATCGATTAGCAGAGACATTATAGAAGAGACAGACCACTTAAAGAATTCTGAATAGACCTCTATGGGAGAAGTTGAATGCACTTATCCCACCCCTCTCTCCAAAAAGCCAATTGCTTTATAACGGCCGAACCAGGAAACTTAATAAGCCAATTGTGTGGTTGTACTGATCTTGCGCATTGCGAAGTATAAAAACAACTTTGTAAACTGTTTATCAGATTTGAATTGTGATTCTATACAGTTTTTATGTCCCGGTGACCATTGAAAGTGCAGTTATGACTCTCTCCCCATTGATTTAGATAGATAGGTCTTTTTAGCCCAAAATAACTGCCCGTGGGCGTTACCAAGATGGCTGCTGAGTGGCCAGACTTGCCTAAAAGGACTTTGTTATTAGTCTACAGCAGTGTTCTTCAACCCGGTTCCTGGGGCCCCACTGGCCTACATGTTTAAGTGTGGGTCGTTTCTTCTACAGGCTTCTACAGAGATTGATGACAGTTCCCTCAACAGATTCTTCTGGCCTACATTATAGCCAACTTCAGCATGGGAAGAAAGATTTTGAAAAAAACACATTTTCTTCACTTGTTTTACCTATTAGGTGGCCTAAAGATTGATACTCAATGCCTTCCACATTGTTTCATTTGCAACACATTCAAGGCCAAAATAGACAATGCAGGTTTAGACAAAATTGGCATACTGGATTATAGTACAGCTGGAATGGTGAAAAGAAAGTAGTCAGAGGTTAAAGCAGCTCTGATTATAATAACTTGGCCCTTCAACACAATAACAAATGATTGAATTTCTGCTGATTGCTCCTTTGAATAGGCCATGCATATTTTCACAAAGCTCAAGTCAAGCACTGAGAGAGAAATGACAGGCAATTCCGAAGCCTCATTTTACTACAAATATAAATGGCTTTCATATAAAGGACTTTTTTCATGGAATAGCCTACTGTTTTTAAAAGATAGATGACATCACGTACAGCTGTTATCAAAAGCCAAAAGTTGTATGTGATATTCCTCATATGACCTGGGCGCCATATTGGAGCAATTAACAATTCGCAAAAGGGCCTTGTGTTACCACGGCAACACCTGTGATTGATGGCTTTGTTAGGAGAAATAGTTATACGCCATTAAACCTGTGTAATCGCGCATTGCAGTAATTTCAATAACCATGCACAAAGCAATTAGTAAGTCAATAAAAAAAGGAATGGACTAATATCACATAGTTCACACAAGCATAGTCGTGACAAGCCTAAGCATAATCTAGCACAAAAGCTGATCTAATACAAAATACTAGCAAAATATATTTATTTTACTGATAAGTAAGAATTACTGTGAACTCTTACGTGTTAAATTGTACACGTGACCAGAAAACACAATCTATAGCTAGTATCCAAATATTTCCATTTAAATTGCGTGTTACGGTAACATTAGCCTAGCATATCATGCCTAGTCTCCAACATCACATCCCACAGTAGATCTTTATGTAGCGCCAGCTCCCAATTTCACACAGCTGGCCGGAGTATTTCCATAATTCCACAACAGGTGGAATTTGACGGCTAGAACGCAAACACCGGTTTACAGGAATATCATCTTCCACAGACACCCACATACCAGGGACGGGGGCAGCACAGCGGTGCTGGCAGTGATTGAGAGAACTCTATATTCAAATGAGAGGAAGGAGATGGAGTGAAACAGATGTGGCGTTGTTTTGAGGGAGCGCCATGCGTACAGAGTTGACACACAAGCGCGCGCACACACACACAAAGCTTATATAACACATGCATACGCAGCCCTACCACTCAATCATCCCAGTCTGGGGCCAATCCATCTATTGTTGGTTGACTGAGAAGCCATCACCATTCCCAACAGAACCGGGAGAAAAGAATGGCAGACTGCCTGTGAAGAAGCCCACTCTCTCATACTGGATTGATGACCCAAATCTTTGAGTCACAATTCAACACCGTAGAAGAAATGTGATGCCGTACACTGCTAACAAAGGCCCCCGTAATGTCAACCATGGCATGTATATTACACCTGTGCCTATTTGTTTTGTTTTTGTATTTCTTTGGTTTTTTGGGGGGCAGAGAAACATGCTATTCAACCACACGAAACCCATTAAGATGCTTGATATTGACATTCATCATAGATTAGAAATGAAATAATAAATTCTGTACATATTCTCGGCTTTATTTATTTATATATGAGGGTAACTGCATCCAAATCGTGTGAAGCCATGCAGGATTTACAGCACTTTTTATACATAGACCACCTATGGACCCCCTAAGGACCAAAAGTAATTGGACAATAGGCTGTTCAGCTGTTCTTGGCCAGGTGTGTGTTGTTGCATCATTACTTAATGCACAAGTGAATTACTAAAAGATTTATGCTGTGTCCGAAAATCCTCACTCATTTACTCCCTAGTCCCTCTGTAGGGAATTCTATGTAAAGGACTATGTAGTGAGCTCGCTGGCAAAATGAAAATAACACATTCGGACACTACTCGGGTCGCCGTTAATTACGTCATTGCTATCGCACAATTCAAACGTGCAGGTGCACTTGATTTGTCTGGAGCTAATATCTCTACCAGCGCAATGCATGATGGTCTATACCGCTTGGTTAGTGACCATCGGTTGTACACTTTTCACTTTTCACAATACATTCAGGGATACGTTAAATCCACTATATAGGGTATAATAGGTTCTCACAACACATTCGGTCAGCACTGCAAAATGGCGAGTAGAGAGTGATTTTGGCCTTAGTGATGATTCTAGGTTCCATTTGTACTAATGTGTAATGTGATTCCATTGCTGTTGTCTGTCAACATGAGAACCAAAGAAGTGGCGATGCCAGTAAAGCAGGCCACCATAGCAGGCCATCATGAGGCTAAAAAATCTGAATAAAACAATCAGAGACATGGCCAAAGCATTAGGCATGTCAAAGTCCACTGTTTGGTATGTTGTTAAGTAGCAAAAACGCACTGGTGAGCTCTGCAAATGGATCATGGAAAACCCCCGTAGAGAAGACTACACCAGTATAATTTAGTATAACACAGGGGTTACCACAAGATCCAAACCACTGGTACTCCAAATGGCCAGGTTCAACAGTATTATTATTTTTTATTCTGTAAAATTTACATACAATAACTAGTGGGTGTTTATCCAAATTACAGGTATTTTAAATAGTGCCTTTTAGACAATAATGTAATTTACTCCTCCTCACTTTCTAGATTAGCAGGAGAGTTTTAAGCCTCTCCTTCCTGGTTATTAATTTAGATGTCCTGATCTACCCTTGTGTTCGTCCTATGTCAGCCGCACACACACACACATAACCCAGGATGTTGGTGTGTTACTGAGCTCTGTGTCAAACGGCACCAGCACTGTTGCTAATGCAAAGAGGCAAGCGCTGGAGTTGGATCAGCGCACCAGAGGGGGGGGCCGCCTCAAGACGAACACCTACCGAGCGCAGCCCCGCCACCGCCACAGAGCTCATTAAGATCCGTAGTGAACCTTTTGGCGTTCTAAACAGTAACGTGCCCCAGCGACGCTGTTGCTTTTAATGGTGGAGATAACCTTGAAACCCATCGCATAGAGAGAGAAAAAAAAAAGAAAGCTTTTAGTGTCTATGGTGGTTATGAGTAAATTGTGTCGATACGGCATGGTAAACCCTTTTACTTGATATCGGCATTGTAATTTAATGCTTCCAATTACGAGTACACTGATGTATAATGACCTGGAAGCCTGTATACTTGCAGCGGAGACCTAGTATTGCATATAAACTTGGAATCATGTCAGCTATTTGGAATTTCTTTAAACTTGAAAACAAACTGATTGGAGAAATTGAAATGGTGGAGGATGTGACCGCGGGTGACACAACAATGCAGAAAAGAGCACACACTGCTGTTGATACGGAGACGCAGAAGATTAATCTATTTGCGGTTTGCGATGAAATTCCAGAGAAGCAGTCACCACGCATGGAGGCAGTATTATTTAATCATACCAACAAAAATAATATTTGTTTATAGACTCTACAATAAAGTAAATCTCAAACACACCAATTAATGTGATCCCTCTCTCTTTAATGGGACACTTAAGCCTGTTTCTCACTCATAACTTCTGGCAGTCCGGGGGAGACGGCGGCAGCAGCTGTAACCACCATCTTTTGAAATCTTCTGACATACCCCCTGGGGGTATACGTGCGGTCCCCAACCTGGGGTAAAAGTACCCCAGGTTGGGGAACACTGCTCTAGAATACTGGGGAAGGGACACAGTCCAATTCCTTCCTTTGGATTCTAAAACTGTATAAATGTCTATAATCGCCATGCACTAGTGAAATTCACAGTATGTCAGTTCCATGTACCAAACTCTCCTTATTTAACTATGCCAAGGAAAATACAGTTTTTCATTCTATGGTCCCTTTAAACACTTTTAGCTCATTGAAATACTAGGACCGCCTATAATTATCCGTCATATGTATCACACTATTATGTAGAAAATCCGTTGAGGGTTAATATCAGTGCAATTCTGGGTGTGTCAAACACTTTCCCGGGTCAACTGTCTGTGGCACCACTATGAACTTTGTGGATCACAGCCGTAATAGTAAGGACCTGCCACAAACTGTCACATTACAAAATGCATCTCTATTCCCACAAAATTATAGTTATCTCAAAAGGCACTGGCACCATATAAAAATATACAGTAGGTTTGGAAATTAATAAGGATTATGCACTTTTTTAACAGCAATTAATAAAGACACATCATATATTATCACATTCACTCTAGCCAGTAACTCCTATTTAAGTTGTCACACATTAAAATAAACACATGCTATCCATTTATCATCCCAGATGGAGTAACATATTTATTAGGGACAAACGTTTGTTTGTAATTAACATCTGCGGCAAACAAAAAAAACAAAAAATGGAAATTGAAACACAGATGAAAGCCTGTGGGGAAAAGATAATTGGCAAGGCACAAGTCAGAAGTTGAAAGGCCCGCTTTTCCTCAAAGCTTCACAGGCAGGCATAATAAAAAAATCCACTGATCTGACAAATTTAATTAGGTTATTATTGCATATTTACTAGAGGTTACGAGAAAACCACTGCTGTTTTTGGCTGATTTGATTGAGTTTCAACAAGGTCAATCACTGCTGTGGTTCACTTTCAAGCTCCAGGCCTAAGCGGCTGCTAATCTACTGTCACCGCAGGTCAGGTTCCATCCCTGATCAATATGCCCATCTTCTCCCCTCAAACAGTAAGCTCATTGGAATGCTTCATGGACTTGGAGGGGAAAGTACACACAGTCCTTGACCATGATATGCTGCTTAAAATGCAAATGTGGTTCTGAGTAATGGGATAAGTCAGCGATGAATATGCAGACCACCACAAATTATTTTTGCTTATCTTATAAATCTTTTTTTTAGCATTTTGGAGGACTCCGTTTCCTCTAAACCAAGATAAGGGTTTGTTAGGACGCCAGAATTTTCATATGCCAGTTTACAGAGCATAAAATATGAAGAAGGTTGTGCGGGCCACACTGTTTGATATCCTCTTTAACATACAGGGTTATAAAATCCTGTATGTGTCAGGGTGACCATAGTGTGTCCTACTGTGTTGGCTTTCCCACACAGTATTGGCTACATTCTACCAGATGTTTACCTCAAAGGAAGTCAATTAGTACTCCATTGAATTTTTAAATTAAAATTATTTTTTGACACTCTGATGTTTGTTTGTTTGTTTGGTTCTGGCTTCTTGTGGCAGATAAAGACTGCCTGCACATTACTTTCAGATCCCATCAATGTGTTGCAGCTTGGTACAGAAGGGGAAAAAAATCGAGTGAAAGTAAAAAATATCTCCCCCGGCCAAGCTGTTCCATATCACTACTGTGTGTTATTATACTGGGCCTAGCGTTTAGTATTTCATATCAATGCGCTGAATGTGAATTAATAAAATGTTTTAAACCTTACTTATCCAGGTTAAGTGAACTAAGCAAAATTCCCGCCCAATTTTATTATTGATATTTGAAACCTCACTGTGCACAAACCCACGTGTGGTTACAGGGGGAGAGGCGACTTTGACTTTGACGGTGACCTTGTGACCAGTCGCAAGTCTCTAGACTCCTTGTAGGTCAAGACCACAATGTACATAAGCAAATTTAAATGGATTTTAGTTAGTAACTGTATAAATGCGTTACTGTATAAATGTTTCAAAGATGATGCATTATAGTCTTTTCTTACACCACAGACTATGCTTGTGCTGTCATCTAACCTTACAAAGTGCAGGAGGGAAATAAGAAGCCCATGTTGAGTTTCCTTTCCCTTTTAACAGAGCTTTTAACACGTAGATGTCTTGACACTTCACATTGGCCTACTCATTCTTAAAGCTAAAAATGTAAACATTCAAAAGAAACATTCAAAATAGGTCAACATAACATACACAAAAGTGGCGTGTGGGATTTTGGATAGGTATAGCACCTTCGCATAAAGCCCGGAAACTACCACGCCTACCACGTCTACGTCTATTCTAAGACGTGGTCTGACCAGGTGGAGACGCTAGCACAATATTTGGTTTTATTTGATACCAAACTAGCACTGCGCTACCTGATTTTGACTGATACACCCTCTAATGCACCCCCACACCTATTTCAGCACAAACGATGTCATGGCAAATGCGCCCAGGCAAAATTGTATTGTCATTACGTCTGCGTGGAACCTATAGCCCTATGAGTCATAGGTGTAATTGTATGGCGGAACAGGGGGACATGTCCCCCTCAATGTTCATAGATGGCCAATTTGTCCCCCCAAATAACGAATGAACATTTAATCCACAACAAACTCTACAACTACTGCTTGTTTTGCTTTGCTCCTGGAGAATTCTTATTCTTTGGTAATTCGGGCTCCAGCTGACTTATGGGATAGCGTAGTGGAGTGTACTTTTTCAACGGAAGTAGTAGGTTATCCGGGTACCATTTAACCACTACAAAATGTCTACTGAGTATTTGGATACCCTATGGATTGTGACGTACTGCTTTATACCTTCTATATAGTACGGCAGTGTTGGTCTTGGGGTTGGGGGGGGCGTCTTATATTCAGGAGCGTCTTATATTCTGACCAATATGGTAATCAATGCAATCGAAATAATAATCAGCAGATAGCAGATAATGAATTATCAAATTAATCAGTAGTTGCAGCCCTAATTCTATTTTCCAATCCTTGCTCCAAACATATTTCTTGTTTTTTGCATCACTTTTTGATTAAATTACCTTAACGCACACAAAAGTTGGAAAATGATTAACCGTTACCCGTTCTAACTAGGCCCAAATCAGGAGGTGGGTAAGCACACACAACTGCACACTAAGCCAAGGAAGGGAGAGAAAAACAAGTTAATCGACATGCACAGACAGGAAGCCAAAGAGAGTCCGAGTCAAGCTGCCAAGCCGCCAGATAAAGATCTGTCTGACACGTAGCCTTTGAAATAATCCACTTGTAAATGCACCATTTAGAAACATTAACATCGAGCTTGGGAAAGGTGAACTTCTGACAGAGAGGTTGAACTGGTGCTGGAAAATACTGTGGACACTCTTAAGACACCACGTTTAAGATGCCACAGCTCTTTCCAGAATCTGTGCATGCAAACGTTTCCTCTCTGCTTTTGCTTACGAGCTTATGTAACAATGCCAAGGCACAACTGGGCCTTTCCTAATCGGGCGGACTGCAGTACTAGAAGAAGGTGGTGTTGGCTAAAACATTCCCTGTCAGTTTACATTTGAAACGCTCCACAAAGTAAGTCAGATCCGGTTTGCGCAACCCTTGTTTGCAGTCTGACTTTCCCGCCCCTGAGAAGAAAGAAGAACAAAAAAAAGAAAAAAACAAGAAAAGAAAACCTTCAGCAACACAATAGCATGAAGGGCCTGATGTGAAAACATACTGTCATTACTATCATTTACATTTTGTCAGTTGATAAGCCATGTTGACTTTTGGCCACATTTGAGACAATTACAATTACAATTACAATTTAATTAATTGTAATTGAAACATTTGAGACTCATGTCTTATTACATGTGAAGAGCAAGGCGGGTGTCCTGATGCACAAGAGCAACAGGGAACCTTTACAATTAGAATATTTAGCAGAAAGTGACTTCCAGTTAGTACAATTACAAGTATTAAGGAGCAGATAGGGGATAGGCATCTTGCTCAAGGATGTTGCCAGGTTGACTGAAACATATATACAGCCCTGTAGATGCAGTTGTTGAAATTGTTTTCCAGGCTAATGGCTATGTGACAGTTAAAAGCATAAAATAAAGCGGCTCAGTGACTAACATTTTTCAATCACATTTTCAATCTACCCCACCAATGAATACATATCATCAGTCTGGGAAGAAAATAAGGTTATTGGCGGCTTCCAATGTTCAATAAAGGATGGGAAGAGTATTGCAAAAAAAAAAATGTAACAAAGCCCAACGCACTCTCTTGAGACGCCAAAATTGCTTAAGCGTCTATCTCAGATAGAAGAGTTTACTCTGTTCAGATCCAAGATTAAAAAAGGAACAGAGGCAATTTCTATTTTCTTGACAGTGGGTTCTACTTAAAGTCAAGGATAAGGTTCATATCTATATATAGGTATATCTTTCTTGACAAAGAAAGATAAAGGTGAGAAAATTGCTTATCCCTGTGGCACATGATGAACAATGAGCTACTCCCCTCACTCCGCAACTTCGCTGTCATATATTCAGCACTGTTTCTTTTTGTTGTTACAAACATGGCCAGAATAAACGTGACCAGAGAGATGGTAGGACTGGTGGGGTGTGTGTGTGTCTGAGAGAGAGAGAGAAGGTGGGGGTGGGGGGCGGGGGGGTGCTCATACCTACACTGGAGAGGGCTTAACTGTTCACTATATCTTATGCTATAAATCAGTACCTTGGTCAACCTGGCCAAAAGTATTTAGGGACCCATTTGCAATAGATAATGCCAGCTTCCCCCCCCCCAGTCCCGGGGACAGGAAAGCGGCCTTGTGAATCGCAGCCTGAATTGCTGCAGCGTGGATCTCACCTTTCTGTATCCACAGGGTCCCCGTCTTCTGGTAGGCCACAAGCAAAGGGTTGGCAGCACAAAACCGCTAGAACCTTTGCCCAACAAGTTGTAATTTATATGTTTTGGGAACGCTATACTACCTCGGGGCTCAACAATAATGATGGCCCGATGGCCCGGGGCCAGTAAAACATAACGTCGGGACTAGTGAAACAAGCAACTCACTGTCCCGATCGGGCCATCGAACATGCAAAACATTGTAACATTAAGCCCTGTACCTGATAACGAATTAGAAGCAGCATGGACCAAAAACAGCAAGGGTTGAGGGTTCAACTCTCACTTCAAACTGTAAAAAGCCCAGATCTCACTTGTAATTTCTAACTTCTACACATGGTATTTTCAAATGTTATTTGGTGCTGCTGCTGTTTCAGTCTACAGACAGACAGCGTCATGCTCACTAGTTTGGCCATTAAACTAGTTTCAACTCAGAGACAGTGCAGGGTTGAAAGCAATAACTAACTAATAACTAACTAACTAACAATTGGGGCTATTATGACTGCAATGCCACATGTCCAGTTGACCAGGCAGTATCCTAACATGTTCTTTAACGCTGGGTATGTGAACACCACAGATCTATTTTTGTGTGTGCAATACATATTTATTGCTTATCATTATCTGCACATTGGGGTTCAGTATGGCTACTTTAAAAAAGAAACCCATAGTTGAAATGAAAAAAAAGTTCATATATTAAATATACAATACATTAACTACATTATGGTAGACAGTCTGATGAGTTTCTCACCAAAGCCGCAATATAACCTCAAATTGCAATTTTCCATTACCTTGTGCTTGCAGTTATTTCCTATCTCATTTGAGGTCTGCTACAATGTTTAACCTTGAGAAGTACTTACAGTATTGTGAGTGCATGATGAATGCTGGTAATGTGCAACCAAGTATTGGGTCATTTATATTACAGCAGCCTATACAGTCTATAGGCTAAAGCTACTTATCATTAAGGTCTCGGTTTACCCTTTCTCATAAAGTAAATTTAAAAGTCATTAATTTCAACTTAATTGCAATGCCAGTTGAAATATTGCAATGCTTTCCAATGACAAAGAAAAAAATAGCCATAGTTGGTTATAATCCTAATTTATTTATGTATGCATCTCTCATTTCAGATTATACATAACAAAGCTACTGTATAGGGTTGCAACAACTAATTGACAAAAATCGACGACAAAAATATTTGAAGGAATTTCATTATCGAAAAGTTGGTCTATATCAAGCAAGCAGTTCTGAATTCTTCCAAGTTTAATATTTAGTTACGTTCTAATAGTGAATTTATTTTTACTATATGCACATTTAATTTGCTTAAGTCTGAAAAATGCTGTCACTGCGGTATGCTGTCACTGCCTTCCACTATGTTTTCATTGACGCAAAACAAACCCACGTTGCATGCTGTGCCAGAGTCTGTGAGACTGTTGCTAACTTTGGTTGATGCTGGACAGTATTTACCGTGACTTTTTCAAAATACAGCAATCAAACTTCAAATTTGACCAGTAACCATTTCATCCAAGTCACATCCGAGTCACATTCGAGGTATTTAACGCAAAAATGTGTAGCCTACGCTAATTTGAAGTGGTGAAGCTTTAAGATGAACACACATGAATATTGTGTACTCACCAAATCATGTCTGTAAAGACAATGAATTAGCCTAGTACTCCATGTTTTAACCATTATTGCCACTGTGCCCTAACCAAGGTTGTTTGCTGATAAGCAAGCATTAAACTTACAAATTCCAGCAAGGTATGACATTCTCACCCAGACAAAAGAAGTGCTGTTATCAAGGCTGCAGACTAGGACTTTCTACTGAAGATTTTACCTTTAAAACCTTTCAACCAAAGGGGAAATATATCACCCACTTTCATTTGTGTGATAAATTCTCTGTGATCAATTATTTTTATCTGAAAATACATTGTCAACATTTTCAACATGACCATGTACACAGTTACAAATGTGTTTTGTTAGTTTACTTGCAAAGTTTGCTTTTCATAAATATTTTCCATGAAATCAACTTCTTGAAAGAACCATGGCATGTAATTAAAAAAAAATTTCAATCCAGAAAGTAAATTAATTATTTAGGCCGACGTAAACTCACACCTTCAGGCCCTAAGACAATTTTTACTGTCCCTCCCACCAAAAGTTGTAATTTATCAGTGTTACAACCAAAAGACTTCTGTTGCCTACTTAACATGTTTAATCCTTTATCAAATGCATCCTGGACAGGGTTTCCCACACATTTAGCATTTTATTTAAACATTTTTATCTGCCACCCGCGGTCGATGAACTAGTGGACAATCTCCCCTCGCTCTACCCGTCCTGTAGTCCTGTAGCTGTTCGTTCTGCTATCGCGAGAAGGGTCTACCTACATGGCTGGCAACTCTTGATTGGCCAACAGCGCACCAAGAGCTGCAAGGTAGTTATTTATGCTCGTGCCAGATAGCGAAACAACTGGAGGATGCTGAGTTTATAATGCAATTATCTTGTTTTTCAATCTCACATTTTTTGCAATGGCTCGATCAGGACAGTGAGTTGCTAGTGCCGACGTTACGTTTTACGAGCTCTGACCTTATTTATTTATCTTTGCAATACATTAAACTAAGCCTTGCTGTGGGAACCACATGCTGTTGAGCTTTCCAAAACCCATAATTGAGTTCCTGAATGATTGTCTTACATGGCTTTATCAGAGTCCCTTGCCTTCACGTGGCTTTAATGAAATCAAGGAATTCTGAAAAACATTCCAAACATCAGCGGTTGAGCCTCTTTACAGTGTGTCTGCTTCGGGCTAGGGACCTGAGACCAAAACAGCCGCTGGGCATTCAGGCATTGAGACAATTGGCGATTCGCCTGTACAGCCTACATGTCATCCTAACCAAGCAACAATATGGCAGTATTGTAGGGGGCGGTAGAGAGACTCCCTAGCCAAAGGCAGGCATTAACTAAATCCTTTTTATTGTCTATGGCCATCCACTTTGACCATGAGTACCATTGTGACATACTGTCAACAGTAATGGCCTCTGATGTCATCAAGGACCTGTCAGAAGGGGCTCGCTGGGAGCTGAAGCTCAATCATCAGTGTCCCTCTCCACCAAAGAACCCCCCCCCCCCCCTACACACACACACACACACTCCCATAAAACCTCCTCCACCTGCCACACAAAAAGGGCATGGTGACTGCAAGCAATGCCTTTCCCAGTCATTTTCTGTCACACTTCCAAACAGCCAGTTTTTGCCTACAGGTGCTATTATGTCAATATTTAACTTCCTTGGTTTCTCTACAACCTCAAGGTAGACTGGTTACTGTATCACAAAGCTCAACAGCTTGCGACCTAACACGCACACACACTCATGTATGCAGGGCAATAGCATCCTGTAATGTTTAATGTTTTTATAAAGCAAACACAAACACCACTATTTTGTTAAAGACAATATAACTAGATACAAAAATTAGACAGAACGTTATCTCAAAATTTTAAATGATCTCACTACCTCTCAGTTTGACAACCCCTGACCTAGCTAATGGCCAGCACAATTCTGCACCAGAAAGTGCTGCGCTTCCATCTTCCGACAGTCAGCTCACACAGAGGTGGTGCAGAGTACCTAGACAACACAGGAGTACCAAGAAGCAGAGCTGTAAAGCCCCTCCTAATGGCAGCCAGGTTCTGCACCTATAAAGTGCACACAAACTCCCGTGCCCTGACTGTCAATGTGCTGGCGTAGCGGTGTTTACGCCTGCGCTGGTAATGGCTTGGATGGGGACCCCCTGGAGGTAAGGAGCTGAAAGAGGGAGAGCAAGACAGGGGAAAGCTGTGGTGCTGACATCCCTCAGATGAAAGGTAACATCCACGCTGAATGCTGTGAAGTCAAGAGACTTGCAGACTGAGTTGCTCTGCGGCCGTTTTTACATACAAAATTTGGATTTTCCTGAAAGTGTTATTATAACATGTGGAGGACCAATTAGGGTACAAGTAAAACGTGAAAAAATCTGTGAAAGACTGGGTTGTTGTAGCTCAAAGGACAGATCGTCTGTGAGAATTTACTGCCTGCATCAAAGTAGACTTCAAGGAAAGTCCGAATCCAGGCCAGGGTGCAATAAAAGAAGTGGACCTATGTTTGATCAACATAGCCTTAATATTTCACAACATCATAACATACTCTCTTTCAAAGCAGGGAGTAATCTCTGACATTTGCGTCTCCCCAATTTGACACTCTACTGACCTTCACATAATGCCCTTCTCATTTTAGGCACCGCCTGTGTGTGTGTGTGTGTGTGTGTGTGTGTGTGTGTGTGTGTGTGTGTTTGCATTCTAATTAGAGGAGACCCAGAATAGACCAGGTCGACAATGACAAGAGAAACAAATGACGGCGACTAGCTAGCCGTTGCCATTCCATTTGTCCCCATCGCATGTTAGCCTGGCTCACTTCTGCTGAGCGGCAGCGAGCCCTGCCATGCGTGTGCCGCATGTTCCTGTCCCTGTCCCTTCCCCTGTTTACAGCATCCGGGGATCCCCCCCTGGCTGTGAAAAGACAAGGTTTATTGCGTGGACAACACGCAGCAATGTTACGACTTACAACATCGTAACACGATTAACTCGGTTTAAAAAAGGCAAAGCCACCGTGGATGCGAAAGCGGCAGAAAGTTTCAATGGTTTGGGAACATTTCACTTTAGCAACAGGAAAATACAGTTACTTGTCACCATTGTAAAACACAACTAACATACCACCACCACACAACCACAATGCAGCAGCACGCTCCGTTATGGCTAATGTCAGCTAGCTGCTGGGTCTGCGATACTGCGTACAGCATATCTATCGGCTGTATCCTGTTGTTTACAAAAGCATCTCCCTTCATAAACGAGACCCTTCACCCTTTATCCACGTCAATGAACGCATTTTTACGTGATTAGCGTAGAAACTATTACTTAGTCCATGTCTTAAACTTTCAATTGCTTTTAACGTCACAATTACATTTCGTATCGTCATAATGTTTTCAATCCCATAATAAGCGAATGCACTTCTGTAGAGACGGGAGAATTCAGGTAGCCTATTGGGGATCACGCCAGGATTTTTTTGATTAGTAGACCTAAAACTGTGATACACAATGCACCTGCCATTAATCCACAACTACAGTACATCCACAAATTCATTAGGAAGTAATCAGAAGCATATAGGTATTCTGAATTAGATGCCCTGTGTGGTGAGATGAGAGAGTCATCTGGGACATCTGATGAGATGACAGATGCATACTTGAAGAACAGTTTAAACAACTCACTACAGATCTGCAGACTACAGATCTGCAGACTACAGATCTGGACAACTGAAGGCACAATTGGTGTATAATATTACAAGCAGTTATGCGAACTTTAGCCTATATTTTGTCTGCAAAGCAAGTCCTCAAAATAGGAGCAGTGACATTTTTCGGCTGCACCGACTGAATTGAGGTCCAGTGAACTAGATGTTTCTAGTCTGCCGTACACGCTTTAGTTGATTTGAAACTGAATTGCAAATGTGTGTGAGTGGGTCAATTCAGTTCAGCCAATTTGAAATGAAATTGAATGTTTAATTCACCCACAAATGGGTGAATTAAACATTAACTTGTGGAGGGACCCGGTCAATTCTCCATATTTCCTTTCTGTCCTTTCAGTCAAATGCACACATTTGTCTCCTTGTCTAGATGAACAATTTCATGTGTAAACACCAGAGTCTACATCTGCTCTGGAGCTAGTGCATAAACACTGCACTAGTTTTTCCTCCATCATCCCTTTTGCCAGGCTCCCATCCACCCTGCACTCTGTCTTCTGTGCCCCACATGCATGGAACAGCAAGCTAAGGCTTGTTTGCAAGGCCACCACCCAATTCCCTGTTTTAGCATTGGCCTGAATTATTATGATTGTGGAAATAAAACATCCAGGCACCTCAATGAATGTCTCCCCACCTTCAGTTTGCCCTTACAAACTACTTACACTAGTCATTTCTCCTGCAGCTAGAACAGAGATAAGACACAATGTCGGTAAAAAATAAAAAAATAAATTTCCCAGATGGAACACTTTAAAGTGTTGGATTAACTTTTCCCAACAAAAGCTAGTTTGTCTGGCTTCGCAAATCCAAACAGCTTCCCAGACAGAGGTGAAAGTACGGCCAGTGAATGTTTTTGTGACTTTTGCTACATCTTTATATAAATAAAAAGTAAGGTATTTCGGTTTTCTCATTATCTAGGATATTTAGCTGCATCTTTAACTATGGCCAACAGCTGTCAGGCATCCGCTCCCATGCCTGTGATATGCTTGGTCACATGTTGATTCAAATATATTTTACAACACTATTACATCTTGACACAGTAAAATGTGCCTATATAATTTATACTTCTGCGGTTTGAAACATCCAACACCAACCAAGAGGTTCTGTTCTGTGACATTAACAGAAATGCTGCATGTGTGAAAAGACTAGCCTAGCCTATAACATTTGGGAAGTAGGTGTTCCATATTACAAGATGAGACCTATAATCTGGTGAATGTACCGCCACACAGACAACTGTGCCGAGCCAGTGTCTATGCTGAACATATCTCAGCAGCCCTACCATAATCTTCCAACAACAAAAAAAATAGAATCACTAGAGAATCACTAAAAATAGGCTACTGGGAGTGGCTCGGGCCATTTTTGGGTCCTGCGTCTGTTTCCACTTTCCCCCAACGCAGGATGCCCCATAAAACATCAGTGTAAATGCTTTATAATGCCACCAGTGGACTCTGAAATAGGAGACCTGGTTTCAATCAGCAGTCAAATTGCTCCTACATTACCCTTGCTGCACCAAGTACTAAATCACTTGTTCTCTCCACGCTGTACGCTAAGAAACAGGCATTGTTAAAAACCCACCATGTGTGCTACTTGACAGCACCCTGTCTACATATGGGAACAGAATGCCGAACGGCCCTTCTGCACAACCGAGTGAGCTGTATCATCCTCAGGTTCAAATGGAGGAGCGGCACACTGATTTTTATACTGACTTCGCTCAATGAGTTTTTCAAAGCAGCAACCTGAATTTGAAGCGTGAAGCAGGCAGCAGCGTAGCCCGTCGGCAACCTTTGATGTAAACTTTGGTTTAAAGTCTCCATCTTTTATTGGCCATGGAGCCCTACCATGACCAACTCAATCCGGTTTGCCTGGTTAAAAAGAGTTCTGGGTTACCCTGTGCCAACGCCCTGACAGTGGGCCAGCGAGGCGTCTCGGAGCACTTATGTTTCCTTGTAAAAACTTAGAAACGTTGATCCCGCCCACCACAGACCAACACACCATGGGCAAAACCTCTCATTAGAACTCCGGGTCCCTGAAATTACCCAGATTTTGCCCATATGGAAAGCATGAGAAAGCGCCAGTGAGGAGCGGTTTAATGCCGAGTGGATTTTCAGCGTGTGGCCACAGAGGCCTGGATCTCTTTAACAGTGCCAATCAGCCTGGCCCCTGCCAGGGAGGACCAGCGAGTGGAGTAGCTGAGGGCAGATGCTCTGGCTACCAGCCCCTGCCAAGCCCTGTTAGGGTAAACTCTACACAAAATAGATAGATAGGCATACACTGTAGAAACACATCAGAGATCGTAACCATGTATATGTACACAGATTAGGGGTGGCTGACCCAAAATATATGTCACAGTATTTTTCTCTTTTTGGACATTGGCAGTATTATATCACAGTATTACTTTTTTTAATTTATTTTTTTGTAAGGAGTAGCCTGTCCTGTCCCTTTATGTAAATACATTTAATGTTTTGATAGTGTAAAAGTAAACGGTGTTTATCCTTATCAAACAAAGACATAGAGTATTAGCGCTGCTGGTCCCACTTGCGCTCGTTTTGGCCTGGTTTGCCTCTTCGTATTCCACCTTTTGCTGTCACAACACGGCGGCATAATGTTAAAGTTTGCTCTGTGTCGGATAATTTATAACCGAACCAAATAACGGAGGTTATTTTTGGAACAAGAGTTTCTTCTCCTGTGTTTCCCCTATACTCCACTTATCCCTTTTCAGACATATAGGCTGTAGGCCCGACCTTTCTTCACGATATGTTTCGCCAGTTGTGTGTGTGTTGTTTTCCTTCCTGCTCTCTCCATCTGGTCTTATAGGGACAGGTGATTAGTATACTCAAAACACCTGCTCCCAATCCCGGGAGTCCCGTGAACCACACATCCCAACACTCCCTCCTCGTCGCTAAACCACGCCCACACCCCCACAATGTGACCACTTCCACATTTGGACAGCGTCGCTGCCACAGGACACAGGACCAAGAATCCATTTTCCAACAACTGGGTAAAGACCTAGTAAACGTTTTCAGAGAACTTCTGCATTTAGCCTACTGTAAAGGCATTGTGGATTGTAAACCTCCCAACAAACCACTGCTGGAAATCTGAGACACAGGAAAATCTATCAATCCACCCAGAGGACGAGATTAATGAAAAGCTTTGTGGTACCAAAATGCTGTGGACTATGCTGATAACATGCATCCTACATAAACAATGTGTACTGAAACAGAATCAGAGGTCAGTAAACGTTTTAATATGTATGTTTAGGGCTCTGCATTGGAAATTGTACAGGCAGTAGACCTATGTGTGAAAGGGCCAAACCACCACCCTTGTGTTCAGGGTTCCATGTGCGAGCAGGGCTCCTGTTAGCTAAAGGTGTCCTTTTTAATAATGTGGTCTCGACAGTCCTTCACTGGTGGTGTGGCCATGTAGCAGGGGAATCTCCCGCAAGTACTTACACCAAGTTCCCCATGGACATGGTTTCAAGGGGATCCCAGAGGAAACACAGGATGGACTGCTGACCCAAATGAGAGAAGCCAAGCGCGAGGGGAGATAAATTGGCGGACACTCTTGAGTTCCCTTAGGAGCTGCAAGGATTAAGTGAAATAAGTAATTTCTGTTTTTAGTTGGCACGAGTGGCCCATGAAATACAGTATGCCTGACAGCATGGGGCAAGTTCCACAAAACAAATAAAATCTGTTTTTCTGAAGCAAGCATTTAAAAGTGAAACCAAAAAAAAAAACTCCCACTGAAACATCAAGAAAATTGAAACTAATAAACCACTATAAAAAAATAATTATAAAAGAGAACTAAACCTTGCTCATACAGGGGGAGTACATGAAGAGAACGGAAATCACATTGCTTTAGCATACAGAAAAACAGCCACATCACCACAGGTTTAAGTAATCAAACACTAGGTAGACCAAAAGTAAGTAGACTGGCATCCGCTTTGAGAAAAAGTCGCCCTCCAATAATTTCTCATCCATTTCTCTAAGGCACAAGGTACTGTCTATTGTTGAAGCAAATAGGGCCATTAAGTGATGCTTTACAATAAGCTTTTCCTTTGAGGCCTCTAGAACAGTATGATCTATAGGCTACAGGATGGCATTATAAAAACATTACCCTCGATCCGAAATGGGAACACACCCTATTACTTTATTTCCAGTTATCAGGAGCTGAATGTTAGAAACCCAAACATGCAGTTGGGCCTAAGATTCAATTGCACAGAGCCTCTGATGCAATTCCAAGAAACAAACCCACCCTCTATCATCCCATTACAGTTTGGCTCATGGTTAGAGTCGTTTATATAACAGTTCCGAAAAGCGATAATATTTGTAAAGCAAATATGGGGGGGGGGGGGGGGGGGGGGGGGGGGGCA